>KL271135.1:0-31081 GCA_000699545.1 Podiceps cristatus
ATTCTATGATTCTATGATTCTATGCTACCTGAGCACTTGAAATAGTACGAACAATCCTGTGTTTTGACTGAGTTGTGCAACAGTACCGGACCGCATCTGACTAAGTTTCAGAATATCTGCTTGCACTGCAAGCTGTTGCTATCATTTGCATTGCAAGGCAACCACGTATATCCAATCGGATGGAAACCCTTCCATGGAAGAACAGGACTGGAATATGCTATTTAATAGAAAATTTCTTTGCTAGTCCAAAAAAACCCTCCCTTCAAGTAAAAGTCAGATCTACCACCATCACTCATCTCGATTACAGAAGTTACTACAGCTTAGACTAATGCACGTATAAAGACAAGAACGAAGTCTCCTCATTGAATTACCTGACCCAAGAAGCAATAAAAATGTACTAAACCAACCTCAAAGGTTAGTTAAGGACTTCACAGTCATATCCAGTGTTACACAGTTTTTGAGGCTGCAGCCAAACTGCCTTAGATTTCTAGAATATCAGTTCTCTACAGTTTAGTTCTCAAAAGCACTGGCATCCCACTATTGACCTACTTTGGGGGCAAACTCGGAATCTAAGTGAAAGAATTTGTATCTGGGAGAAGACTAACACATGTAGCACTCAAACTTTCATCAAGCAACATATCTGTTAGTCACTCCTATCCCAGTGAGTCCAGTATTTTAAATGGTTGTTTAGGTCTGATGTTACATGAAAGCAGAATTTAAAGATGCATGCTGACTTCAGTGGTAGATCGGTCTTCAAGCTTGCAGTGTCAAAGTTACAAGAAAAAAGATGAGACTCTTGTCGAGCTACTTAAAATACTGGTATGTTCGACCTATTTCTCTCTATGCAGTAGTATAAAATGGATACTTCACAGGGCTAAACAAACCACAAACCATCTGGATATACACCACTAATAACAGTTCTGTCTAGAGCAGTAAACCCAAGACCATGCCTACATACAACCGTTCCAACTCCTAAACCTGTGTCCCACAACGTCTATGGAAGCATTTCTTGAGAGTACTGAGTCAAATTCAATGTACTGTATTCTACCAGAAGACCCACATGGCAACAAGGAAGTCTGTCAGATTCCCCTTAATCTGCAACAACAGTGTTGGACTGTAGATCCTGAGCTCTTACTAGAGCCAATTTTAGAAATTCAAAAAACCCAAGGCTGGGAGGATTTAACTAGGCCTATTCCACGAGCCTATGACTAGATGTATAGTTGTACATGATAATGTAGATTAAATTCTGCTGCTACAAGAGAATACTGATCTGTTCTTTCTGGTCTCAAGCAGAACTAATTAATGAATTTCAGTATGTTTGCCAGGAATCACTTTAGGAAAAGACCCAGACATCAGGTCATCTCTGTCTGCTTTGTATCACTGGGGTAATTAAAATTTCCTCTAAAAAGATCAGTGGGAGGCAAACAGCAAGGACAGAGTGGGATAAAAAAGAGGGGACAAAAAACTGGAGGCTTAGTAATAGAGCTAATGAGGATAAACTTATAAAAAATCATTAACAGCTTAAAGCTGTGCTACGATTTTGTTGCAAGACAAAACCTCCATTCACTCTCAGAACACCTACCACACAGAACATGCATCTATTGCCTTGGAATACACGAACAAGAATCAGAGTACCAAAAGTCGCTGCCTAATGCAAAGGAAGCTAGAACGCTAAATTCTTTGAAATTCAGCTAGTGGTACAGGCTCCACTACTACAGTCATATTTTTTAGGGGACAGTATTCTCAAGAACAACATTGGTACAAGTTTTTATTTGGGTAATTTCCCTTCAATACATACTTTCCCTTCAAAACATACTTGATTGGTAAATAAAACTTGATTGGTAAGTAAAACAAACACACACAGACACTTCAACTAATGTTTATTGAACAACAGAAAATGCCATCCGCCTAGGCCACATATAATTCTCTGCCCTTACACATTTCATGGTTATTGTACTCCCTTCATTTCCATGACAATTGGGTAGAATATATGCTGATCAAAGAATATTTTATAAATTAGTAGCTAATGGGATAGTGCAAGAGAAACTTATCATCACCATGGACTTTTCTTGACTAGCCATTTTCAGTGTAATGCAAGCCCAATTCAGGTTAGACCCAGCAACCTGTAAAAAACAAAACCCATAGATTTATATTAGAGACAAAAGTGCTCAAAAAAGTGGAGGCCAACTGTCTTAGTGGCTCACAATGTGCTTTTACCCCAATGGACTTTTTAAGCTTTTTTTCCTCTTAAGGTAATGAAAACAGTGGTTGTGCAATTCTTTTTGCCATTTTCTGCAAATATAAAGCATTTTGGGAAGTGTAAGGTAAAAATGAGCATCTTAAAATACATTGCAGTAGCTCAGCCACTAATATTCTAATCGTAAACCATTTTTTTAACAGTAAAAAAAAGATTTAATAAGATGAACCGTTTTAGATTTTTCTTTTTTCCCCTATTTGAAGGGATTGCAGAAGCTAATTGGAAATAAGATCAAGTTCTAGACAGATAGGACAAAAGTTTTATTTCAAAACTGATTTATGTGTCAATTCTAACAATGTTATAGAATTTCTAGTTTATTGAAATCTTTTAAAAAATATAGTTAATATTGTTTATTACTGTTTGCATTTTGCTCTATTATGGACAATGTTAGATCAACTTGTTTCATTTCTGGTTTTAGTCAACATGATCCGTTTCTTCTTCTGGTTCTCAAACACGAGTCAATAAATATAAAATACAGGGACTACAAATTCTTGACATCTAAATAGAGTCGTGTTCAGTGTACAAAATGTGACAAAGCTGATTATTTCTACTAATCATATTTTTGAAAAAGCCTTAGAAAATCTTCAATAAAAATTATCAATAACTTAATTCGAATCCTTAAGTAACTTACCTCTCCAAGGTTACCACTGTGTCCAGTCCAAAACAGGTTGGTCTGCCTCGAAGGAGCTATCCTGAATTTTGTGCTTCAGCATCTATACGCTATAAAATATGATTCACTGTGCACTGGCTTCCATGAGATTTCACAGGATGCAGATTTTCTGAGGCTTTGGATTTTGAGGCTTGAATTCCACTACAAACCACAAAAGACCTTTATACAATATTCACAGTCATTATATTTGGAAAAAAAAAAAAATTCTGATCGAGTTGAAAGATACCTGAAGGTAAGCCTCTAGAGGGCCACCAACCAGAAAACATCAATAATGCTCTTGATGTTGCCTGGCACACTCTGTTTAGTTACAGTGCAACAGAGGATGCAGCCTGAAAAGGAACCGGGTATAAGTCAAAAGTAGAAAGAGGAAACAGCCTTGCCCATGAGCCAAACCACAAAGCACAATAGATAAATAAACAGATAGATAAATAAATAAATCCAAGACAGTCTTTTCTTCACTGCAAATATCATTTGCTGAGACCATCTGCCTAGCAGCCTGTCTACCCACAACCAAATGAAACGCCGCTTTTATGGATTTGTGGACACCGTGAGTCTCCCTCTCCCAGTAAAATTGGAGTATCTGCTTTCTGATCCTCTTAATAGCAAAGGAACAAGAGCTCCAGACAAACTGCAAGCCACTAAAGAACCAAGGGAATTTTCAGACAAATCTGATGTATCTGTAGACCCTAATAACCACTCATTTGGCCTGACTACCTTGAACCATGTAGTTCATGTTTGAACTTTAATGAAGAAACTAAACATAGCCTGCAAAACATGACATTAGAGTCTAGAGGACAGCTGTGAAAGGATGAAAGAAAAAAACCACACCAAGGTTAAAAACGTGTGTCCTTTCATCGCTTGTGAATTACGAGTTTGTTGACTCAGCCTTTCTAAAAGTAGCACTCCTGATACAAAGACTGCAGCTTCCACTGTATCACATCTCCTTCCACCTTTTAACAATTCATGAGAAGAACACTCCTGACAGCAGCCCATTCACTGCTATCAACCAATCCATTGTGTTCACTGAAGGAAATGAGAGAGTTAACAATACAGCAGACCTGAAATACCTGCAGATTTGTTCACCACACCAGCAGAAACAGCAGATTCACCTTCTCTTCTATGCTCACCTACTGTAACTCACACCAAGGAGGGTATTTTAAAAGGTTGTCCTTTCCTATTACAGCTACACTAATACCTTTGTGTATCTTGTTTAGTTACAGGAAATACTTAAAAGAACAACAAGAAAAAAAAAAAAGCCGTTAAATTAAAAGATTACATACTCAGTCCAATTACCTAGCTTTCTAAAACATAACATACTCCTAGTTACTCAATGGAAAATAATGCAGAAGGAGAATGTTTGCTTGTATTTTCTCTTGCAAAAAGCATGAGAAGTCCTGAGAAGATAAAAGGCAGCACTTATAAAACTAAGTCAGGAGCCAGTAAAAGCAACAACCAAGGCCAAACACATCACAGGTAAACATGATCTCCCCCTTCAGTTGTAACAAATATACATATATAAATATTTATACACACACACAAATAAATATATAGATATGACACATCTAGTTTTCTATAAAATTTATGAACAGAAATACAAATAATTCTACATTGAGAATAAAAACCTACACGTGACCCCCTACCACATTGTCATTGTAAAATGCATCAGAATAAAACGTCAAGATCTTTGCAAACAACACTGTTCCTACTGTAGCCAGCCACATAACCTTGCCACTATTTTCTTCTCCACAAATTTCCCTGCTGCCATTACAAGGATTTATTTCATCCTCGCTTTGTACAACATTCTCTGCTCTTTGTTTTTGTTAAAATACATTTCTTAACTTACATTATGACTGAAGGATCTCTGGAGGGAAAGAACATGTTTTTCATTTGTACATCCAACACCCCCTGTAATGAAGTACTTATGCTTCATTAGTGTAAATGGCATGCACACGAAAATACTCAAAATAAAGAATTATCAACTGATTGTGCATCTTGTTTATTCAAAAATCTGTTAAATGATTTGAAATACACTAACTTCCGGGAAGGCAAAAGCTTACCGGAATTCTAAAGAGCACGTACCAAAACACAAGTACATATTGCACTATTGTCCTTTAGCAATGATCAGACAGAATGGCATTCAGGTCAGTTTAGCCAATATAAAGAAGAAAAAAAAAAAAAAGTTTGCAAATAAATACTTCACTTACCATTGACAGCTGTGATGAAGTATAATTCTTATGTCACACAGCTTCTGCATAAGAATTTACTTTTTAAACTCTTCGAGAGTGCAACAACTTTTCCCCTTTCCATGATTCTGCAGCATTTCATAGAGTATTTTGTTTGACTAACAAAATTTTATTGAAGAACATTCATTTTAGCATTCTGCATAAGGACTTCTCCTTAGCCTTCTCCTCCAAACATGCAAGCACAGCACCCTGACCATCAAGACTGAAGCAAATATTAGTCAACTGAATTCCATTCCCTTATCATCACTTCTGTTCACTAAGTTAGGAATATTGCCTGTGGACAGTGGGAGATGATATCTATATCACTCAGAAATTTCATGTAAAATTGAGGGAAGTTTCCCAAAATTAACTGGAAATAACGTAGGCAGATCAAGAAGGCAGAAGTTCATATTATTTGTACATACCATGTATTTGTAGTGCAGTTTCTCAGCAGGCTGCTTTCTATGCCCGAGAGCATGACACTTGTTTTGATTTTCTTTTTTAATCTAATATGGTTACTCCTAGTACCTTTTCCTTTCTTTTGAAGCAGTCTAACAGCATACCAATTCAGGTATTGATCCAGACTCAGTTCCTTTTAATGTCATCAACTGCAGCCTCAAACGTGAGTGGAGATTCAATACAGTCGTCTTATTATGCATAAACTACATTAAGATTTAGAACAGTAGTCTTTCAAAACAAACAAACAAGATTTGCAGTCAATTTACCACACCATGTCTGTGTGTCTCAGGCGGAAGGGCTTTCTGCTCTAGAGTTTGTACACGTTACGGTGGAATGAAAGAGCTGCTGTGACTTCCACCAGAAAACATGATGAATTTCTTTGTTGTGCCTGCTGCCCTTTCTGCCTTAGACTAAGCCAATCATTAAGGTATGTAATTTGAATTAAGTACAGGAATAGTTTCAATGACACTTCTGATTAGTTATGTGCTTAAAGTTAAGCACATGCTGAGTACCTTCCTGAACTGAAGCTTATGTGTTTCTTTGCAAACTCTGCCTTAATGGAGATGCCTTAATGTAATTTCCCACCCCTCCAAGTGAAATGCTTGTTGAGAAATATTTAGCTTGGGGAGGTTTCAAATCACTACACCACAGCAAACCACCACAATTACAATGCATTGCTTCTTGGTCCTCCACTGTAGCCAAAGGCAAAGCAACAGGAAAGCTGAAACAAGCCCTGTTTAATATTTCTCATATGCCCCTTTACCAGGACTTCAAAAGATCTGGTGTGTTGTCAAAAAATAGACTTAGTTCAGATGATGGCAGTACCACTGTATCCTAAAGCATTTACCTGCAACACAACTGCTTTAAACATCCAGTGACTGCTAAGTGGAAACATTCTACTTCATACTCTCAAATGAACAATTGACTTCATCTGCTTCCATTTCTTCTGCCTCACAAATACTGCAAGTATTATGTACTGTAATATGTTTCAAGACTAAAGATTTTCCAAGCATTACTACATGAAGCTCATGTTGGCTTAAGAGCTCGGTAGTATTAAATTTTTATCTTCCCTTTAGTTTAAAAAACATTATAAAAGTAAGAAAAAGTAAAACATTTATATTGCATAAAAAAAAGATTTCTCCATAGAACTGTTTTGAACAAAACATAAAGCTAAACCGAAGACCTATTTTGTCTAAAGTAGGTAAAAATATTTGCCCCTTACATAAAAAGATTAATATAGAAAATAAGTGAAAACAGTATCTGCCTTACATATAGGAACTATTGAGATTTTCAGAATGAACATTTTTGAGATAATTTTGCCCACAGGTTGTCTGCATTCTAGAAAAAGGTATCTTTTACCATGCCCATTCCCTTTCAGCAGACTTTGGCTTCCCAGCCTCCATAAGGGACTTCTGTCTAGGCCCTCTCTTTTTTTCTTTTAATTTTCTTTCTCTGTAATTTCCATCTTCTGTTTTTGCAGTTTTGCTATTTATACTCACTATTCTTTCCTCCCCCATATGCTGGTTTAAATATTCCAAACCCACTGAGATTTTTATTCCAACCTCCTCCCTCATCTTTCATTTCTTAGACCTTTTTTTATCCTGGTCTGTGTTTTGGGTTTTTTTCTGTTTTGGGGGGGATGTTGGGTTTTTTTTCTTTTTTTCTCTTAAAATAACGTTCAGGGAATTGAGAAACCAAAATGGCTCACATTACCACTGAGGCATCTCTAAACAGCAAATAAATAAGCCCTTTGAATAGTGACAGTCATTCCAATGAAATGCCAAAACATTATAACGAACAGCAAGATGAACACGTGCATGGTCTTCATACTGCCATGGAGTGGACTGCTCTTCTTCCTCACTGCAAGTCAGAAAGCAAGAGCAGAAGAACTGAGACATCCAAGATTCCCTGTCTGTGAAATCCTTGGGAAGAAAAAGTAATTTATACCCTTGAAAATCATTTGGGGGAGGAGGAGAAGAGAAATCAAAACCTTTTTTTGGGGTCCAAGTTGACTACCACTCTTCAACCGAGGATTACCTGAAGGCTAAGCAAAGACTGTTTCAGGCACTGTACAAGCACAGCTGCTTGTACTATTGAATTCATTATCTCAAGAAAAGGGACACCGAGGAAAGGTATAGCTCCAAACCAAAATGAACACAATGATGAGACACAAACATGAATTTCTTGAAGAGAGGATATGGGACATGGAAATCAAGGGAGACTAGACAGATATGGCAAGGGAGACCAGGACAAGACAGCCAAGTATGAAACGACACCGACATTTAGGACCTGCAAAGCAAGGCAAAACAAGAGTGTGAGTACATACAGCCCAGTCAGCATAAAACATGGCAATTCCAGACAGAACTATACAAAGGCCATTTAATATCGAACCTGAACATGCTCCTACTTTAACTGACATACCTATCTGGCCTCACCTACAGCCATATGCAAGAAAGCAAGAAAGACAATTCACAGGTCTCATTTTCCTCTGGACTGGCCTCCCTTCCACAGCAGGTGGTTCTGAGGATCCTGGGTAAAATATTGTTTCAGCTTGGGTCTAGTTTTTGCTTTTTCTTTCAAAGGAGAGATCTGCTTCTACAGCTTATCTTCTGACTGGACACTAAGAAATACTCTGCCTGGAAGAGACTCATCCATAACTGACAAGAACAAAAGCTAAACAATTATTTTCTTAATGCTCTTCTATTCCACTTCTAGTCTTAATCTCTGTGCAATTCTAATGCCAGTTAAACAACACATCAGGCTGCACAGTCTAGTTTCCGGCACCTAAGTCTCAGCATTGGTTTCATTTTGCAAAATATCTCCTCCTCAACCTACGTATATAATTGGTTCATATCCATGGTTTAGAAGTACATATGCAGCCTGTAAATAAGGTGAAAGTGGTACTGACTGGTTTCTAGCTAGCAGGAAATAAACATACATATCAACAAAGCTTTAAAAAAAAAAAAAAAGCTTATGCACTAGGCGTGATATTCTTATCTCAGGGCAAACCCATATCCAGGTTTTCATATGCAAATTCCATAGAAGTTCTCTAATTAGGACTCAACAGAGTGATGATGGCGGAATGACCACACCAGGATTTCAAAGTTAGCAGCCCATTTAATTACATCTCCTACTAAAAATGAATCATGGATCTCCTTCAACAAAGCTAGCTACGCAAGTCATAATGAACATTGACAGAATTTTAAAATATTTGAGGAATTATAGTTTTTTTTTTTTTTTACCATTTTTCCTACGAAGTTACTGTGTTTAAACTAGAAATGCTGATGGCTATTGCTTCGACAGTTTGGAAGTCTGTTACTCATTTCATTTGCTACAGGGAAAAGAAATGCCTCTCTGCAGTCTGCCAGAGCCATAAATTACATATGCATGAAGTGTGAAGTGTTGCTTCAAGTTTGTTCTTGTCAGTGTACCTCCATCTTGACTGAACCACTCTTCTACAATTCCAAACTTTGCTTCCATTAGCAGAAGCTGCTGAAAATTAGCAGAGGCGGAGTAGTGGCTGAATGAAATATTTGAAAGTATTTTAACCCACAGCTGGTGACTTTTTCTAGGACTTCACCAGGGCTATAAATAAAAATACCCAAATGCAAGACTCTTTGAAAGTCTGAAGTGCATAAAAATTCAAAACGACAATGTAAAATGAACATTAGACTGACAATAAGCCTGTTTGCCATTAAAAGTAGTCTTGGTCTGCCCTAAATGAAGACAGCTCACTTTTAAGAGTAACATATTCAATTTGGCCATAAAATCTTTGTAATGCCTTAACACGCACCTCTCCATTGCCTTTGCTATAAGTACACAAAGGTCACACTTGGGGTTTCCTTCCATCTTGGAAGCAGACCAAGTGTGGGAGACAGGTTGCTGCAGGCAGACCACTGATGGCAAGTTCACTGTTAGAAATGACAGTGAAATGACAGAAAGTGCTTTAAAAAAAATTATAACTGCCTAGTTCTAAAGAAGGCATCAAAGCAAGGAATTATGGAAAACGATGCAGTATCATTTTGGTGTACTTGCCATTCCCGGCTGCTTTACATTTTCAGAGGAGCAAGAAAGGCCACTACAACTAATGTTTCAAATGTGAAATTGATATCCAGTTTTTAAAGACATATGACTGAGCCGGCGTAAGAACAAGATGGTGCTGACCTGTGGTGATGTAGTGCCATGAACAAGCATAATTCAACCTCAACCTCCACATGTCATTAAAACACCCTGCCTCTGCTCATTCTCTCCCCAATTTCTCACATTTGTGTGGTCACTGCGAGAGCTTCAAAATCACGAGCAAGGTCTACCTTCATTTATAAGGTCCAAAAAGAAAAGCATGCCTTACAACTCTTGGCATATTTATCACTTGGAACTTGAGCCACATCTGCAGCACAGTATTTTTCCAACAGAACAATACTGTATCTGCTCAATCTGCGTGTGAGGGCAGCATTACACTCAAAGTCAACTAAGCCAACAAAATCCACCATGTGGATACAGCTATGCCAACAGAAGCTTTGCCCAGCCTGCATCATTCAAGGAGGTGGCGTAATTACATAGTCAGAAAAACTTCAGACAGATATTATTTAAAGTAGATAAGACTTGACTTAGATAGCCAATTTCAACACTGTTAACCTTTAAAAGAGATAACTATTTCAATGCTTGGAGTGCTTAAGAAAGAAGAGGGGGAAAAAGCACATCCTGGAGGTTTTTCAAAGCACTTTTTTTGACAGTAAGAGCAAGGGAGATGCTGTCCATCCTCCCAGCACAAGCAAAGTACCTCAAACATCCAGTTCCAGAAATCAGCTTAGCCATGAAGGACTCCCAAAGGAGTACTCAAACAGACCAGTACAGGACTATTTTATTTATTTATTTATTTTAAATTCCAGAGCCCAGATTACATTCAGTGATATTCTGGACAGTACTTTTTACATGTAGTGCACCTTAGTAACTGGCAGCTGCCACAACTGCAGCAACTTCTATTTTCAGTATTATCTCAAATGCAAAGGCTTAAAATAACACACATTCAGCTGAAAACAACGGAAATGTTAATACCTGTCTCTCTCATAATGCTTTTACCCATAGAATTCAGAGTACAGTAAAGACATCTTTTTTACTGTGTGAACTCTGAGAAAAATGAAGACATAGAACAATTCATTCAGACCCTGGTCAAAATAGTCAATGGAAGAGCTAAAAACTGAGCCTAGACTTTCTCTTTTTCCAGCTTGTATCACTTTTGCTGAAAAAAAAACCAAATGCAAATACCTTAATGAAAATCTATTTGTGTACTATACACACAGAAGGGCCATTACTGCCAGAAAATATGCATTCTAAAAAGTCAGTTTACCTATGAACAGGAACAGTACTTACTGAGTATAAGTACCCAAACGTGTACAGTGTATAGAGGATATTCTTTAGAATTAAGCTATTTGAAACATCATACTTAACTCCACACTACCCATTAAGACTAGCAGATTGTTTTAGACTATGCTCAAAACCCCAGAGATGTATCAAAGCTTACCTTCTCATGATTTTCTATCAGGATTTCGACAACGATATTCTGAAACTTCAAGTCCATGATGGCTGCTACAGTTTCTTCCTGTGGCCTCATTAAGGTTGGTCCAAATACTACCCCTAGATTTGCTACAGTCATTAGATTCCTCTTGGCATGCTTTGAAACACTTTTTGAAAAGAATTGAAGGAAAAAACAGGAAATAGGTTATGAAAAATTTCCATTACTGTTGGAAACTGCAGTCTACAAATGAAAACATTACATTTCCTCAATCTATGTTTTAGAAGTTTGTTTTGTGCAAAGTTTCTTCAAATAAAGTCTTACTGAATTCTGGAAAACAGAAAAGCCATTCTTTCACTGGCAATTTAAAAACAAAAGCAGTCTCTTACTGAACTTAAATATATAAAATGCACTTAGCCTTGGACCAGGGCAAGTGTGAAACCAACTTAAATTTGCTAACAGATCTCCACTATTCACTTTGCCAGAATTTGCAAAAAGAAAGTATAATGTTCCCTTTCTCACTTCAATCAAACCCTCAACTGCTGGCAGGACTGCTAAAGTAAATACTTATATGGCTTCATTAACGGATTAGATTTCTGCTTTTCCCGCCAAAATATACACAGCATGAGTCAAACGTCTTGTCTGCTTTTGCACGTTTGGTTCATGGCATTGTGTATGACAGCATCGAGATGGGCTTCAGTGCCAGACACACTTAACTGAGGCCCTTTGTAGTTAAACGAAGGTAAAGACAAGAGTTCTGACAAGGTAGGAAAGCAGGTCATAACACTTACTTTGCTAAATGTTTCACCAAAATTTCCAGCATCTCTTTATTCTTTTCTGGGAGTTTATGGACCAGGAAGTGAACAGCATTAACTCGAGATTCAGGACTCCCGCTTTCTATGGGACATAGAAATCAATAACTACCTCAAAAAATAAAAATAAAATAAAATCCACAGAAACTTCTCCCACCCCTGCACAGAAAGATACTGCGCACACTTCAACATTTAGGTGTCTCCAAACATAGCAATATTGAACATATGTGCTTTGTTTTCACAAATAATCTTGTTCTAGAATTGTCAACTTATTTGCTTATTTTGTGAACTGATCTTTCAATCCACCTGCAAAAGAATGCCTTTGTTTATCTATTTTCAAAAACTGACAGATGTAGTTATTCTTTTGCTGCATTGCACTCATCTGCTTATGAATATACTGCAAGGTGAGGAGAGATGTTACTGGGCGCCACAGAGCGGAACTGTACTACTTTACATTTTAGCATCATTAACTGATTGTCCTCATCATTAGAATTCAGATTTGTTTGGACTATGCAGCTAATGATACTGCATTTATGCCACCTTGTAATGGAAACTGCATAAGACAACGCTTGAAGAAGATTCATATCCTCTGAAAGAGAAAATCTAATGACCTCTAAAGACACAGAAGAATAATCATGCAAAAAACCTACTGAGAGAGATTACTATGATAAAGGGTCCTGAATAACAACAGCATCCCTCTCTAGTACAGTACAGAAATAAAGCAAGGGGCTTTTTATTTTTGTGTGTTATATGTTGAATTGAATCATTTTGGCCCCTACGGGTTTCACTAGTGCACGGCTGAAAAAAGAATCTGTAAAAGATGGAAAAAATCCATCTTCCTATTTCTCAAAGTTGTATTAACTCACAAAATTACATCTCAGTAGTGGTTACAATGAGAGGAGTGGAAGTATTTCTCTTGTATATAATAATACTTAGTACAAGGTACATAATGAGAAAAATTTAGAACGTACTCTGAATATAAGACGTTTTGACATCAGGACAACTCATAAGGTCCCATTTTACTCTAAGGCAACTTTGATTGTAGAGTGTATTTCTTATAAAATACCACCATATTTCTTCAGGGCATTTGGACACAAATTTTTCTCCCCTTTTTTTTTTTTTTGTTTTTCCTTTGCATAGTGCTACAGATTTTAGGGTTTTTTTTCTTATTAGTGAACACCCCTTCACAGACTGCAGGAAAAAAAAGGCTACCAAAATGCAAAACATTTAGCTCCCAGTCAGCTAAGCAAAATTCAGACAGACAGAAAATCCTAAGCCTTCTTTAAAGTAAAGACTATTCTACATATATGTGAAATCACAAACCCTAATTAAAGAATGGCTAAGCAGCTTAATCACATGATACAGTGAAGGTCTATATAGTTTCAATCTACACTGACATGTATAAAGAAAAGAAAATTGAAAGGCGAACCATTCAATTTTGTCTCCCCCTGCCCCCAATAGTTTAAGAGAAAAGGATATTCCTTACTATTCCTGGTGTTGTTGTTTTTTTATAGCCAACATAGGAAACAACACTGACTATCTATTTTTAAGTATACCGTAACTCAGATCTGCAACGTTGATTAAATTTCCCTCCCCACTACATAGAATCAGCCCCTCTATAAAATTGTTTACTACTTATGAACACTGTACTATTTAAAACATGTAACTTCAACTGAATTCCTTTATTGAAGGAGACTATAAAATAGAGAAAGGAAAATAAATCAAGAAACTGATGGCAAAACTTCATAGGTCAAGAAATTATTTTAACACATTCCAAAACAAACAGGCAGACTCACCATCTAGGTGAGTGTCTTGAATTTTGTTTAAGCACTTGGCCTGTAAGATGTGTTTCAGCAATGATTTTCATGGGCTAATTCTCATTTTGAATTAAGGACCACAAGTGAACACATTCTGCAGTCCTGGAAAGTCATTACAGCAATCCATAGAAGATAAAGCAATTGTCTCAAAAGTTTATTTTAATTTTGCTTTCCACAGTTTGCCAGAAGTGCTACAGGCTGGATAGAAAATCAGCTAAATATCTGTTTGATACTTTGCCAAAAATTTTCTTACACAGTTTCCCTCCATCCTTTTCCAAAAAAATTCCACGTACTTTAGATACCATACAGCTAAACTACAAATGCTGTTCTGTCTTCTCCAAGCCTGTATTTGAACTGCCATAGCGTAATCTGGCCTGCTCTTTCTTTTCTTCTACTAATATATGAGGAACATTCAAGCCAGCCTGGATACAGAGCTAACAAGGCACTGAAAACAAGGGTCAGGCAGCTGTGCTTTAAGGATTCAAATGAGCCCGAATTAGTGTGTTTTCTTTTACTAAGCTTCATAGCCTTTATAAATGGAAGAAAAAAAAAAATCACAAACTAAGTAGATGTTTATCATTATACAATTAAGACAATAAGAATGTTTACAATGTCTATGCAAAAGTTTTTCCAAAAAATTGTACTATACTAAGTTTTTCACAAGCTTGTCTGTCCATAGATACATCATGTGACACATACTAGAACTGAACACTGGTTAAAACTTACTTATTTTTAAAACTTTTATTGTTTCTTATTCCTATATTTTTATTGGGTTGAAGACATTGCATTTGCAGTGCACTCCTAAGGCCACAACAATACTATAAGGAAAGATTTCTATTTGAACTACAGTCATATATTTACTGGCAGGAATGATGAATTCTCCATGCAACTCGTATGTCATCAGTGGCTCTGGAAGGCTTCTGTAAAACAAGGATGATATAATAAATTTATCTATATTCTTTTCTATCTGTATTTACTCTAAGCAGGAAACTTTTTTAACAATCAGTAATATAATCCTCACACCAGAGGGAACCATTGTTACGGTGGCCCTTGAATTCAATGACTTGAATTCAGTGATTTTCAGTGCGAATGGAAAACTTGGTATCAACAGGAAAAGACTAAATATATCCATTCGCCTTCCACAATCTGAAGTGATGCCTCCAATCTATCATAAGGCACCTTTCCCAATCAGAACACTGAGACTGTTTCTCCGATGAAGACTGCACACATATACTACATAATTCATACTTCATTCATGTTTTTAGAATACAAAGAATCACAAGTAAATGCCTTACTGGAAAAAAAAAAAAAAAAAAAAAAAAAAAAAAAAGGCCCTAAAACAGTCAGGTTTGCTGAATAGCAGCCATTCTCAAATCAAACTTCTAAAGCATGTCAAATGGAAAAATTGAAATTGAAAACCTTAGTCAATGAAAAATGTACTGAATAATAGAAATCAGAGTTAAAACATCAGCATTAAAACCTTAATTTATTAAATTGACTTTACTGATGCTTGTGAAATATTGGAGTAAACACTCAGATGGGAAATACAGTAGGTGGGAAATAATTTATCATGTGCACTTTCTTTTTTCTTTGCTATACACTCCCTAAGGGAGACTTTTATCTTAATAATAGTTCTTCAGCATTCTTTGATAGTGGTTTCAGTAATACCTTATTCAATAAAAACCACAGATTAAAAATACTGTATTTGTGTTACACTACCAGAGATATATAGAAGTTCTATGCTCCTATGCAATTTAGTAAAATATCTTGATTGGGAATCAGCCAAGCCATTTGAACAGAGAACACATCTAGAATTCTTACTTTTAACACTCAAAATATTATCACTATTGCACCTAGAACATTGGAGCAAGGGTCAGAAGGAAAAGAGGAAAACATTAAAAATTTCATAACCTTTTATGTTTTCATTCTACCATATTAAAACACAAAAAGGCAAAAAACTTTTATCAATCTTAGCTGATTTTCAGTCTACAACTCTCAGCAAGTTTACTAACAATTCAGGTTTCTGAATCATCAGTGAAATGCTTATGTGTCTAACACAAAAATGTTTTGGGGCTTGACTCATATAAACATGAGTATTACAAATACTAAATTATTTTGCTTCCCCAATGACAAATAACAAACATGATATTTGCATAAAATGCACCTCTATTCCAAAATACAGAAAAGCAGGTAACACAGCTTAATGCACTGCATAGGAGAATTAGAATACAGAATACATAGCCAAAAAAAAAAAAAAAAGAGAGAAAAAAAAAGAGAGAGAGAGAGAGAGAGAGAGGAGAGAGAGGAAAGGCTTACCGCAGATACTGCTTCATAGCACTAGTAATCGTCTTCACTTCCCAATCTACAGAATTTTCCAGGTCAACTTCACTGCATGTTTTTGCATCTAGAAAATAATCAGAAAGAAAAGAGTAACAGGAAAAATGGGAATTCTAAATCAGTATGCCCTATATGAACAGCAACACATTGAATTTGATCATTATGTATTTGCTCACATGAACGTAGAAGTAATACATCCTTCTTACTATAAGTTAATACTAACAAGACTTCTTATCCAAATCTCTTTATAAATTCTATTTTTGTTTTGTTTTAAAAAGTATTTATTCCTGATTTTTTTTTAATGAGGATTAAATATCACTTTAATGTAAGATCTCTATAGAAATTGATATTTTCACATCTTTGATTAAACAGAAATATGTATACAAACACAGAAAGATGTACAAAAATAGTTTAGAAAAAAGACCCACTAAACATAACTTCTCTTTTCCTCTTTTCTTTCATTATTTAAAATGCAAGTATACTGAGAAATCTTTTTGAATTCTTTCCAAAGTGTTGCTTGTAAACTGTTATTTTGGACTGCTGATGAAAATAGCCAAAGTGCAGTATGAGCCTCCTTACTGTGTGAAAACCTTTAAGAGATGCTTCAAAAGTAGAAAGCGGACTCCTCTGTCAGTTAGCTACCTCTACGAGATGGCTGGAAAGTTTCCCTTGGTCAGTTTTAGCCAAAGGGAAAAAACGTTTGCTTGACCATTTGTCAGCTTCTTGCTCTTTTACCAGGTTAGTTGGTAGAGTCTTATAAAAAATCAGATCAAATTGAACAGTCGTTATGTTTGAATGATCCACCAGGTGAAAGATTTTTTGACAGAACATAGAAAATAACAGAGTACACTGGAATGTTTTGCAATCAAAAAACCCTTTTGGCCTCAAAACGGGAAGCAACAGCTAGTTGACACAAGATCAAGTGAATGTGTCCAAACTAGCACAATGTATTTGGTAACTTCAAGTGCTTGAGCTTCTGCTAAATACTACGTTTCCAAGAGTCACTATAGTAAACTACAGCAGCAGCTGACACAGATTACATGTTGACCAGTTCATAGAATTCAGAATTCATTTGTTACTTGGCTTGTCAGACAAACGACAGACACATTTTAAAAATCCCTGATTAAAGGTGCAGTCCTTTTACTGGGACTAAATAATTCTGTTCTAAAGGCTGTGCCAAGCAATTATTCCTGTAGCTGAATATTCTCCCTCATTATATCAATTATTTAAATCTCATTTTAAAATACAAGTCAGATAACATTTTTTACCAAATTGTTACCAGCCAACTACCACTCAAAATACTCAAGATCATCTCAGGAAAAAGCTTCTTTTTTCCTCCTTTCAGCATACTGCTTCTGTGTTCAAATTCTCTTTTTTAAGAAGAAAACTTTTCTACTAAATTAATTAAATAAAAACTGCCATTGCATCAGAAACTAGTGAAATCAATGGGGACTTTGTTACTAAACTACTATGTAATATCCAGAGTTTTTAAGTAACTGCTTCATAATCACCAATTTCCTTTGCAGTCAAAGAACACACTCAGTTATGTGAAATGATAAATTTGGGGAATAAAAACCCAAGTGTCTGAATTCCAAAACAAGCCCCTTAAAGTAAAAAACAGAAGGTATTGTTGAAATATTTCATTACCTCTTGGTGAAAAAAAAAAAAATAAAAAACAACAAAATTTGGCCCTGCTATCAACCCAAAACAAACCCTAGTTTGACTGTAGAAGCCATCAAGACTTAAAATACATTTTTTCACTTTTGGTTTGACAGTTGCCCTACATAGATAGCTCTGTGCCCCACCACCTCATATATATGTTTGTGTCCATACATATGCACATAACAACAATATATATTTTGACTGTTCCTCCTCCATTTTTCCCCTCTACTTCAAACATCCCAGGCCACTACACGAATTGACACTTCAACCAGGACTTCAAAAATGACTCTACCAGTTTTCATGCTATTTGTTCACATAGCAGCCACTGTGCACTGAATGGCAACTTTATGCACATACAAAAATAACTGTGCACATTTATAGAACAGCTTTTGACAGAGCAGCTACAAATTTTATGCAAATCTTTCTGACAATAAGGGAGCTAGAGTTTATAAAAACAGTCCAGTTCCCTAATCTAGGTTAGGAGGAGACTCTGCTTTCATATGCAATATACCCACTGTAGGAGCATATGCATACTTTCATCTACTGTATATAAAATAATAAGGAATTCAGTGTAATTGTTTTGAAAGCTGCTGGTTTTGAAAAGGCAGAGGTATCAGAAAGTTTTGTTCTACAACATGTAATGTCTGGCCTTTTTCATGCCAGACAGTATCAGAAATCAGTAGAAACTCCAGGGCCTTAGCAGTCACTTCACGGTGAGGGAGGGTCTGTATGAAAGCTGACCTATGCAGTAGTTTGTGTGAAATGTATGTAGGTAGTTTGTATAAAATGAGTCACATGAGATCTATTATGTAGATCACAGATAAAACAGGAATTGCTCCCTGACACCTTTCAAGAACTGAGCTTCCTGACAGCTGACAACGCACTCTGAATTGCTTGCAACAGATTCCCATAACATTGGACGTCCTAACTCTGTATCCCAGTTTACGATGAGATACCAGATTAATTCAACATTTTCCCTTGACATGTAACGAGTGTTTTCCTTACCAAATTTAGAGAAGATTTCCTTACTTAAATTTAGACAAGATTACTGCTGCAAAATAGAACACCATATCACAATGCTAGTTACAAGTAACTTCAAGGACTAAGTTAATTGCAAATACAAGTAACTTCAAGGACTAAGTTAATTGCAAAATTAACTTTTTTTTTTTTTTTTCAAAAAAAAAAAAAAAAGGCAGAATTGTGTATTTAACTGCTGAGCCTCATGTTACGGAAGACTTAGTTTTACTAGATTTTTACATTAAAGATGAAAATCTGCACGTTTGTAGTACTAGAAAAGCATATATTGGTCCTCTCATACTCTCAACTCTTAATGTACTTCCCTAAATTTTATAGAAAATACTCTGAAAAAGAGACAAAACTACATGCTATTACGTCCCTGGTTACCATTTGCAAAACTTTTTTTGCACTTTGGGCCTTTCAGACTGTGAACCTCATGGTCAATAATAGCTTACAATACTTTGAAATCTTATCAAACATTTTAAAATACAGAAAGTTAATGTGAGGTTTTTATAATTCTGAAAAGATCTTTCATATAAAAGGGTATCTAAGAGTATACCCAGAGACAAAGGATTAAAGATTAATCAGTCATTTTAAATTCTCCATACCACTGCGTATCAAAAAGGAACCCTCTTTATTCTTCTCTGAGGACAGACAGATAAAGAGCACAGATAGGATCACTTTCAACAAATCATCAGAAAAAGGAGCACCTGCCTGCACCCTTTTTCCTGTTAAGTATTTTGCCTCATCTTGATACCGCTGTATTCCTCCTACTTCAAATAAATGTATGGATCTTGGGAATGACAAAAAATATTTCTAATTTTAAAAAAATAACTAAAAGCAGATGTTGGAATCCCCAGTAAACTCTTCCAGCTGCTACCGAACCACTGGCAACCTGAGCCTATTTAATTTGGATACCACTAATGGCAAAGAGGAAAATTTGCCTGCCAGACCTGCACGCCTAAGCTAAGCGAGTAAGTACAAAACTGAAAAACATTTTAGGATGTCAAATGCATTTAATTGAGACACTCTGAGTGATAACACGTCATTTTTCCTATGGTCAATGGCTAAAAATGGCTATTGTTTATTGGGGCTAATTCCAACACAGATAAACAGCCATGAGAATCTGTTACAAATCTGTCATTTTTATTAATCCCAGCTCGTATTTCCAAAACGTCTCTTTTGCTGCAATACTTTAAAGACAGAGGCAGGTTTATGTGCACTAATGAAGAACTTCAGGGTGCTGTTAATATTGATTAAAGTAAGATATCATACATTAATATTTAGCAAGGTCATTATGACAGATTGATATGACATGCAGGTCCTCAAGCCTGATGTCTCATAATTTCTGAAGAGACAGCCTGTTTCAAAAAATAAAGTAAGGAAAAGTCTTACAGGTGGCACTGAACTGACAGCAGCATATAATATAAAAGCGCTTTGTCATTCACATAATGTCTGGGGTAATGAAATGAATTCACTTTCTGGCTTCCTCCAGTTTGCAGTGCCAAAGAACACTGTGTTATCAGCACAGATGGAGCATGCATGGTTCTGGAGAAGAGCCTGGTGCAAACTGCAAACAAGCTTCTTAGCATACCAATGAATCCCTGAGAATCAGACCTTTGCTGTCAAGTGACAGGTTTGGAAGCTCTATAAAAATGAACTAATCCCAGTGGTCTTGTCTGACTGCATGTACTGTCAGTGCTCAGGACAAGAAATTGGGAAACATAGCACATCTTGCAGTCATGGCTACTACTTTGGTGAGAGATATCAGGCAGACAAGGGATTTCATCCAGGTGCCAATACTTCCTCCCTCCCACCCCCCACTCCCCTAGGGACAGCAGAGTGGCAGGAGAACTACAGTCACTGGGATTAAAGATGCATCAAAATTTCCAGAAAGAGAAGGGGGGGAAAGCTTCTGCAAATAATTTTCTGAATCAAAAAAAATCTTCAAAGCTACACATGGCTAACTAGGTATAAGAGAGTCTAAGAAGTTACCCACATATAAGAGCTATACTACTAAGTTTATAAAAACAAATACTTTCTCCATCTGTCTCCCACCTTGGCGCATAGTTATTATTAATATGTATATCACATTCCCCCTCTTAAACCAAAGAGCCCTGCGCTAGTAGGCTTAAACTAAATGTCTTATTTTGCACAGGGATCAACTAAAGACATGTATGGGCATGTACACCTGTACATCTTAGACATGGGAGAGGAAAGGTGGAAACTTCAAACAATGAAGCAATAAGCTTCAAACTGTCTTGAATTTGGTATTTTGAATTTTCTCATCAGACCTTCAACTTTGGCTGCTTTAATCCCACTAACATCAGCCTTAATCCCAGCCTTGCACAAAGCCCATGATTTGCTCCTACATGTCCCACAGCAGTTCTCTTACTTTATTCCTACAAATTAATCTTGGTCTTGCTAAACCAGTGGAACTTACAATGGTATGAGGATTATTTGCATGGACTAAAGTATACTAGATTTGGCCACGTAAAGAACAACTACAGGCAACTGCTTTTAAGACTAAATGTTGACAGCAAAACAACATGAAATAAAATACTGAAAAAGTGATTGTAAAATAGAGGCATACCCATCAACAAACTCAGAAGTCTCTGGACCTTTGAACTCACACCCACAACTCTGTACAGTCCTTGGTCATTTATACCTATTATGCAAAAGGAGAAAGAAGGGAGAAGAAAAAAAAAAAAAAAGAGCAGATGATCAACCACAGTCAAATTTAGCATTAAATTTTTTCTCTTAAGACAGACCACACACTATTTACACAGTTGTGAGAACATTATAAATAAAGTATTGCAAGAATCCTTTTGTTCTTCTGTTTTTCAGATAAGTTCATATTATGTTTTGATAAAGGTGTCACATACCTCAATTCTACTTCAGAAACTGGGAGCAGAAACAAACAGGGACAAACCTTTGCTTGAAAAAAATCACTACCTGTTTTCAGATTTTTTTAAATGACATTTTGGACACATCAGCATCCACATTCTAATAATGCAAGAACTGAACCAACAAACACTAAATTAAGATTTCTTTAATAAATGTAATTTTGCTTTTTCCCAAATATGTGGCTGACACAAAAAGTTTGGATAAAATAAAGAAAAGCTTGAGCCTATTCCCAGTCCTCAAAACCAATGTTTTTTCAAGTCTGTAAATGCTTTTCATTTAAGATACGATGCCTCATTCCAACCCACTGTGGTCCTCAGTTGCATCCAGAGGCACCACCACAGGCTACTGGGATCAGTACTTCTGGGTTTGCTTGGGATGAATGGAGTAGCTATATTTTCAGCATCATATTTTCAGTCCCCTACTCTCATTTCATGGGGACATTGAACAGCTTTCCCATCATTCCTCTGTGCCCTTTCATCCTCTCACACACATTCACTTCTCTACCCCTTTTCTTCCTCTTCTTTTGCCTTGCTTCACCAAGCCCGGTTTTATCCCCAGGGAAGTTAAACTAGGAATATAAATGGAAGGAAAATGAAATGGAGAGAAGGGAAAGGGAAGACAAAAGGCAAATTAAGTTGTGTCTTTGTCTTTGCTGCATTGTTTCAGAGCCCATATAGTGGGAGGTAAAATATTACAGTCCCGAAACTCACAGATGTTTGGGAGGCCACATAATAAGCAGAGGGGTCATCTACAAACACCACCATCCTCTACCTCTATATTCACATTGGCCTGGAAGAGTAGAAGCAACAAAGAACACCTGCATTTCTACTCCAAGGAAACCTTTTCAAATAACAGATGATGTGGTACCTTAATTCAAAATAACCTTGAACAAAGGAAGACTTGTGGAGAATTCCCAGTTTCAATACCAAACTGTTCCAATCCAGAGAAGGAAAATCAAAACCAGTCATATGAGAAAAAGTTTCTTCCCAAATAAATATTAAATGAAATATGTAAAAATCATTAGTCTTTCAATGAATTACTGTCAGACGCAACTATAATACACAGCAATAATTCTGAATAAGGTGGAGAGAACTCAGCGTTTTCTACCTCCTTCTCCTGCCTAGTCTTGCTACATCTTTCCCTTCTTTTCATCCCCTCCTTTTCCTCACACAGTCTGCAGCTTCCTCAGCCATCCCAGATCTTTGAGAGCCTGCTGCACTGCTCTGTGTTAGCACCGCTCCATCCCCAGTCCCAGCGGGGAGCTGATCGGCTACCGCAGCAGCTGCTACTTCTCTCAGCTGCTCCACCTGGGCGAAAGCCGTCCTTTTCTTTCCCCAGGATTCAGGCACCACTGTAATGATGCTGCGTCTTAAGCTACATGTCGTGTTCAGAGTTGGCTCAAGGTAACACATAATAAGCCAGATCTCCAGTATTTTTTGATGGACATCAAAAAACATCTCCAGAGCATGCTCACAGTTTAGCTGTGTGCCAAAGAAAGAATTGCAAAAAACAGCTATGTGGCTACAATATTATTCTCCTCAAAATAGGAAGTTGGTTTTTTGGGGTTTTTTTTATAGTGCGAATTGTATGCTTCCCAATTATACAACCCAACCGCCTAGGTTTTCCAATGATCCTCAGAACGGTGTGATAGCATGCTATACACCACTGGAAGACTCCCAGCACAAAAAAAAAAAAAAAAAAAAAAAAAAAAAAAAAAAAAAACAAAAAAAAAAAACACACAACAAAAAACATAGTCCTTGATTTACTCCATACAAGGATGCACTAGGAATCTGTCCTGAGAGCAGCAATTATATTTTACTTGAAATTTATCAGAGGCGTCCAGGAAAATTCTGGTACAAAAGTAACACCAAGCGTTTTCATGCTTTGACAAAATGCATCCCACTTTTTGTATGCAATGTCCACCACTACTTTCAGTACCAAACAAGCCTTCTGCAAGCAGCTAAAAAGCTGAAGAAATACTGTCACAGAGAAATATAGCTCAGCTTTTGCTTATCTCAGAAGTTGTTTTGTGACTTCCTGTGCTTAAAACTAGGGGGAACCAAACTGTGCTGACCCCAAACATACACTTACAGATTTAAAAATAATTAAGGTCAAACCATGGAAACTACTGCTCAATAATAAAACAGACACGATATGCAAAAGTCTTTGAAATTATGGCAGTATTGAAACTAAGAGAATCCTCCAGCAATAATCATGAGTCTGTGATAGTAATTATCAGATAATTGATCAGTTTCAAATTCATCAACCTGCAGAAAGCACAGCTAATTGCTAGCAGACATCAAGAAGTGTGAAGAGGAATTCATATTTCAACACAGTTTTAAATGATACTTTAAAAAAAAAAATACCTCTAAATGATGTTTTATTTAAAAATCTACAAACCCAGTTTAAAACAGTAGTATTTCTGATTTAATCTGCACATTTCAGATCTTCGGCACATCCAAGACTGATAATGCTTGGCACTTACAGAACACAATTGACAAGATGACTCACTGCAAGGAGTAGCTTACCACTGACTAAAACGTTGAAGGGTTCAGACGCTCCGTCTGCCGGCTCAACCAGTCACTACTGGCAACTTTGAGTGGTAAAGCCCCGCAGCGTAATTTTCTTCATATTTACATTATCTCAGGATGTTTGGCTGTCTGATACTGGAATTTGGCACAGGTACACAATTTGGGAAACATGCTTAGAAAAATAAGGTATTGTAAGTAGTAATTTATACTACTGTAAGCAAGGTATGCAGGCAAGTTTACTGCATGGCTGGCATTGTACGTGTGCTGACACAGGGTGGTAATATAGCTGCAAATACAACTTTTTATATCAAACTCCATAGTACAGAAACAGCCACACAAGTGACACTAAATTCAAGGTAATGCCAGATTTTTTTTGTTCTGTGAAAAGGTTTTCTACTTCCTCCTCACTGTAAGCAGACGGACTGGCCAGACAGCTCAATGCTGCCATCTCTCTCTGCAGCTCAGATTAGCAGCTCTGGGAGTTCTAAAATCAAGGCAAACGCTTACCTAAACCACATCTTCACAGAAGGTACAACCAACTACTTGCACACAAAAACAGGCACAGAGTCCTTACTACTGGCACTAACAGCTCTCTGATGCTTCTATAAACTTTTACCCTGTTGCATTGTTCTCAGTACAGAATTATAAATAAAATTAAATACTCCAAGCATAATCCCAAAACGTCCTCTCAGAGACAAAACACGGGTACACATCCAACCGGCATCGTGCTCAGTACGTGAGGGACAGGCTGCATATCTTGATGCCTCAGCATCTCCTATCAGGTAAAGCACCGCCAATGTCTTACAAGGCAATGCAAAAGAGCACTGAATCAGAAGCTTGCGCGCATTTTAACCAAGGCACTGTATTTGACTTTTCTATTCATTCAGAGCAACTAATTTCCTTCTTGGCTTTATAAAAGGGAACGTAACTGAGAAAAAAATTATCCAGCCATTGACAAGTTTATGTTCAGTATCTCTGTTACGAGAATACCAGACTTTTTCTGCTATGACATGACAAGACTATTCTCAGTTTCCACCCACACTAGACTGTCCTCTCTTTCCACCCACGCCAACCTCACACCCATTATGATTAAAAGAGATAAAAACATGGCACACAAGCACAGTCTCTGAAGAGGCATCTGTCCTGTTTTCTTCTGCCGAACATAACTTGCCTTTGATGTGCTATCATTAAAGCAAAAATCGTTTTAAGAACAAGTATACATACAAAATCTGCAGCCTGAAGATGGATTTACTTCATCATACAACTATTTGGCCAAACCCTTCTGAGGCAAACAACTGAATGTTCTCCTGGACCTCCATTTGGTTAACTCAACAGACACCAGCAGAAGGTCCTGTAGGTTTTGCAGAAAACAGAAACTGATCCTTTAGGAATGCTTCAGTTAGTCTCATGGATGAAGTCAGGATTTTGTTTGTTAGGCTTTTTTTTTTTTTTTAAATGCAGCTGATAAGTTCAGAATCCGTAAACAGAAAATCATCAACTGCTTGAAATGCAACGGACGGATCAAGTTCAATGAAACAGAGCTAGGTGGACTGCTGAGTTCCTGGAAGGCAGTATCTCGCCTAAACCCATTCTTGACACCTTGGGAAAAGAAATATTTATTGAACACTGATTTTTTTTTTTTTTAAGTACTCCCCAAAACAAAATTAATAAATAAAAGTCATTTTCATTGGTAGCAATTATCACAAAGCACTCTATTGACTGCAAGTCTTACAAAGGCTGTGTAGAAAGGAGAGTGAGGCTGCAAGGGTCTCTCGCCAAAGCCAGGAAATACTGCAGCTAACTTTGGTAACATTAGTTCTCTTCCAAGTATGCTTCAGGGCAGGTCCACTATAGAACACGTGCTGCTAATCCATGCAAGCTTATCATCTGTCTTGAACAATATATGGTGGGGTTACACATATATTTTCTACCTCCTTATATGCCCCTAAATCAAGGCACAAAGGACACAGATAATAAACCAAAATATAGTGTACTCCACACTGCAGACAGTAAACATGGTTCATAAGGTATTGTAAGGTAACCAGTCACTGTGGTAGACCAAACCCAGCCTTTCATTACATGTCCCCACACTACCCTTTTCATAGGCCATGGAATAACATCTTTAATGCATCAGACAAAGTCCAGGAGAAAAAGAATTTCAGATACTTCTTGCTGTTTAAATGCTAAATTCTCAGTACCACAAAGGTTGCTTGGTCTTATTAGTAATACTGTATAGAAGTACACCCATGGAAGACACTGCTGTTAAGACCCTGCACTGACAGGAAGTGTGACCAACCCATTCTTCTGTCCAGCTATTTTATTTAAGCTGGACTGCAATACAAAGAAAGATCACGGAATGGTAGGGGTTGACAGAGACCTCTGGAGATCATCTAGTCCACCCCCCTGCTAGAGGAGGGTCACCTAGAATGGGTTGCACAGGACCGTATTCAGGCAGGTTTTGAATAGCCCAGCTGGGATATAAATACTCTGCCCTGTGCAATACTAAATCTCTATGAAAAAAAAAAAAAAAAATCCTGAAAAATCATAAATTTCCCCTTTGGGAGCAGGAAGGTCAACAATTCAAGAGAAAAACAAAATTTACATAGAGAAATTTCAACTTCTCTTGCAACCATCTAAGAAATACACTATTTTCACCTCTTTACCTCTTTTAAAAAGAAATCAACCAAGCAAAGAGGTTCTCCATACGATACCATGCACAATGCAGCAAGCCTGGTCACCTCACATTTCAGCATCTCCATACAAGGACTGCTGTCTCCTCACATGGCAGCTATTTGAAAAGCTGATCTTATCCCAGTGCCCAAGTTACAGAGTGTCTGTGACACAGAGCCTCTCCACAATCATAATCCCACTGCCTCCTGAATACTGTCTGCATACTGACCTTTCTCTTCTGTCTCCAATTTTGCAGTATATGCAATACTGAGCCTGAGAGTATCCTTGCCTCTGGTGTGAGGCTAACTTGACCAGAAGTACTTCAACACTTTTTCTTATCCACCTGCCTGCTCAGCTCCTGTTCTTCTGTCTTGAGTGACTAAACAGAAAACTTCCATTCAAAGGCCACTAAATTTAATTAGTGTGATCCAACAGCAAAGCAAAGGCACAGAATATGCCTACAAGAAGCAGGTTTTTTTCTTGGCTGTTGCGCACAAACATTGTCTTCCTTTGTCAAGAGAGATGCTATTGCCGCCTTCTGAGTACTTCTTGAAAACACATTTCTTGAGGAAAAGCCATACATAAATGGCTGGGACTGAACAGAAGGAAGTTCCTGCTCTGGTCAGTGTAATCAGTGCAGTATCTACCATGTTAAGTCTTTCCCAGAGATCTACAGACTACAGATCACACAGGCCTTCTAAGAGCAGACCAGCTGCTCCACCCCCTCCACAAACATGTTGCGTTGCTCATTACCTCGTGTTTCAACAGCACTGATGCATTTTTTGATGATGGTGAACCCTATCTTATCCAATTGTGCACCTACAAGGGGAAAAAAAAAAGTTTGAAAAGTTCTAAAGCACCATTACAATTATGCCGTTTGCTTAAAAATAAGGCTGGACTTAATCACATAGCTAGTACTGCTCAGGTAAAACTAAATATCCTGGAATGGGAATACTTCATCGCTTTTTCTAGAGAAATTCCCCTTTTCTCCTTCACAACCCCGCCTAACCCAAGTAAAGGCTCATTCTGGTGGTAGCGGCTTCACTGAATCTGTTCACAGCAGCAGCCTTTGAAGAATGGGATCTCTGATTAGGTACATATGTTGGCAGATGCAAAATGGGGTTTAACAATACTTACTGCAACATCGACAACATCTGAGAGAATTAATCAAATGGGACAAGGAAGTACTTATGATGAAAAAACATAATCATCAACAGCAGGGCTTTTACTGAGCCCTACCCTAAGCCAAAGAAATTCCCATACTAAAGATACGGGACACATGTATATCATTTCACAGCAGTTAATGATCTGACTACATAAAAGCAGATGCATTAACAGGACAACAGCTGAGATCCAACATTCTTTTGTTGTTCCTATCTTATTCTTTCTCTTCACATCAAAATTCATTTAAAAGCTTATATGGCAAAACTGCCCTTCCCCCAAACATCTGGCCTTGCTCCTGGGGACCTGGTCTTGCACCACAAAAATAAAAATAAAAATCTGTGGAAAAATTTATATTAATAACACCAGGATCCAGCTTTAACCAACATTTTCATTTAAAAAGCAAGAATAAAATGCCCAATAATGCAAGTAGGATAACTGTTTTCACCCATATTCTTTGCTAATGGAAGAAAGCTAACATTGTTTAAAGAAAGCCATCTCTTCTACTTCCTTATTATGGTTTACATTTTAAATACATGCATTCAGGTTTTTTGCTGACCTTTATGTTCAGCTGTGATTGCTTTTAAAATCATACTTATGCCTTCTAACAGATGTGTACACACAATCTGGATTAAAAAATTGTGATGCATTTACATTCAAATTAAACCTTTTTTGAGTCAATTTGAAGCGTGAAGTAAATTGGCAAAAACAATCCGACTGTTTCTCTAGCTTATGTCTAGTCCTACAATTCTTACATCTGTACTAAACTCTATTACTGTGAAAACCTATTAATTATAAAATTCACAAAAGTGTACTCAGAACTTGAGATTAAAAATAAAATAATTACATTAGATCCACAGAAAAAATACCTTTGCCTTTCTCAACTGTAAAATGTTAAGAAAAATGAACTTTAATAGTAATTCAAATACTTACTTCCATCTTGTTTTGCATTTGCTCTATTCAAATTGATGAACAGCTAATGCAAAAAGAATAAAAAGAAATAAATTATTTTAAAGAATTTTATGAAACCAGAAACAAGACACCCCCAATCTTAATGCCCAGTAGGCCCCAATACAGCTATTTACAGGTAGAACATATCACTTCCAACTGCAACACCTCTCACAGTAGGACCAGAGCTCTGTGCCCCCTCAGAACATATATGATTACAGTCTTAAGGAGAGAGATTTTTAACAAATTCTCAACAAATACAGTTCCTTGGGGAGCAGAACAAAGTTAGTTAGAGTCACTAAAATTAACTGTGATTTACATGCTCCACATTTCTATGTTTCTTTGCAGGTTAACTTCCCACAGTTCAAGTTCACTCTAATCATTGTGAACTGCTTTGATGAATTCTGGGAGTTATGTCCCAGCTCGCCGTTCCCAGAAGTTGTAAGCTTACTGGGGTGTCCAGCTCAGACAGCATGTGATGGTAATAAACACCTCTGCAGGTGAAACAAGATTTTTACAACGATGATGTCAGTAAAACCTACTGCTAAAATCCCCAGTAGCCAACTACAGACATGTAATTGTATCATTGACTAGAAAACATCATTATTTTTGACCCACAAGACCAACGTACAATTGGAAGAAAAATTGTGTTTCAATTCTGCAGTCCAGACCCACTTCCTGATGTAAATCAGAAATTAAGTAAACTGAAGCACAACCTCATTCCCATCAACACAGATTTTTACCTAGTTAAAAAAACAAACACAAAAAAAAAAAAAACCCACACACACCACCAAACAAAGAAAAAAAACCCCACACCACACAAACTAAAACCACCATGTAACTAACCCACACAAGTCTTGCCACTGGAACACAGTATGTCAGCGTAAGGCTAAGTATACTTGCTTATACTAGCCATTTTCTAGAATACTAGTATCATCATTGTGATGGGAAACCATTTATAAAAATCGATGCTGTCATTACAATGAAAAATACCTCATATCAGCATTAACAGATAGCTGCACTGAGCCTTACTGAATTACTCATCTCTCCTGAGTTTTATTTCACTTTTATTCTTTCTTCACTGAATCTCTCATTTTGCAAACCACATAATCCCAGTTTATTAAAGTATTAATGGGATCAGGAAGAGGAAGGTGAGAGAGTTTCTCCATTACACTATAGATGAACAGGAAAAATGTCGCTTACAGCTTCTTTTCCATCCAAGGCTTCCATCCACAGCTTCCTGTCCTCCTCAGAAAATGCCTGCATGGTCACAGGAACTCCAGGCCTGCAAGAGTAACGACGACACAGAGTAACTGCATTCACCAGCAACTAAAACACTGCCTGTTGAATTCTACTATCAAAGCCCGTTCTCCTAAAAGTTAGGGTTGTTTTTTTTTTCCTTAATTACTGAACACTGCTCATCTTTAAAATAAAAGGCATAAAACTGATATACCTAGTAGGAAATAGGGACAATATGGAAGAGAAAGGAAAGTGAGTGTAATGTGCAAACTATTTATTTGAAGTAGTTCATTGTTGAGAGCTTGTTGATTACAATACTTGCTGGGAGTTACCAAGTTCTGTGAATTCTCCGCAAACTTGTTCTTGCATTGCTGTTCTATTATATAAAAAATGGCCTTTACCATCTTATTCAATGGGCAGTCTTCAGCTTTAGAGCAGTGACAATGATTATAGATTTCCAGTAAATATCTTATAAAAAACAATCAAGTCTTAATGCAGTATCTCCTTACAAAACTCCAGTTATAACTTCCCTAAAAGGCAATGATGGACAACTCTGGGACGTAGGGATTAGCAAACAGCGATTAACATAAATCTACTTTTGTGTTTATATAATAAGAAACTAAAAAGAGTAATTGTGTGGTTCAGCATAGGGTACAAAGCAGGGAGAGTTAAAGCAGAAGAGGTTATTTGGGTAATTATTTTTCTGTCAATTAAAAAAAAATATATATTCAGCCTGCCCATTCTTTTGGCAAATTTGTAAATCTCATTATATAGAGATGGGTAGAAATAGAGAATTAATTCATAACATTCTCTCCCTCTCTTTTGTATCATATCTATCTTCAAGTAGTAAAATAGCTGTA
>KL271135.1:36556-48051 GCA_000699545.1 Podiceps cristatus
GAAACTTTATTTAAGAAGAATGTGGAAACGTAGTTTTACACTTGGTACTTCAGATTAACATACCTATGTTGCAAGTTCTACATTATCTACCGATTAAGGTCTGATCACATTTTCTGACACCAAAACTCACTCCTAGCTATTCATCAGTACACACCCTACATGGAATACACTTACTTTAGGGCCCAGCCTACTGCATAGAGTATTATTGAGACTTGCACCATAACGTTACCTGTTAAAACTTGGATTCTGACCCTCTGTACCTCCTCACTTCTATGACATTACTTTTTAAAAAAAAAAAAAATCTGCAAAAGAATCTTCTCTGTTGAAGAACCCTGCCTCAGAGTATCAGGGAAGCCCTTCACGAGTGGCTCAAGCTGACAGAGGATTTCACCGCTCCTAACCAGGAAGGTTCTCACTGCCCTGCTCCTCCCCAACTCAGCTTCAGGCATACCCACCTCTTCTGAATGGTTTCAGCTGATTCTAAAACTCATGATGACCAAGAACAGCAAACTGATCTCACAGAATCATTATTTCTTTTATTTTTTACTGCTAGTTCTCTTAAAAAATATTTCTGACACTAATACCACTGTTTCCATCAAGAATGCTGTAGAGTCTTCAATTTGTGAAATATTTTCCACTAGTCCTTACCTAAACAATAATTAACTAAACATCATAAAACTAAAACCTCTCATCAGAAAAAGCAAACAATATTTCTATAACAGCACATATCTAAAAATATGATTTATACAAAATTAAAAAAAAAACCTTCGTGGTCATTCCTTGCGTGGTAGGAGCTCTACATCTTATTTGGCTTTTTTACTAGAGTAAGAAAGATTTATAATTGTTCAAAGTATTGACAGGATACAATTTGCATGACATGCACCTTCACAGCAGGATTTTCAACACTAGCTCCCTAGCATACAGCCTGCTTTATTTGACCCTATGATCCCAATTCAGTAATGAAGTAGTTTCACTGAACCAAGGAAACAACAGTCAATTTCATTGTACTAAACCAGCCCAATTTGCAGAGGCTAATTTGACAACTCATGTTGTTTTTTGACAACTCTAGGGGAGGTCATTAGTAAGGGATTAAAAGTAACATCAAATACATCCTCTGGTCAAATAAAACTTATGCGAATTCAGCCATCTTTGCTAAGAACAGTCACACTTTCAGCACTGTGGGTTTTTTGTTGTGGGTTGGGGTTTTTTTTGGTTGGTTGGATTTCTTTGGTTTGTGTTTTGGTTTTTTTGTTTGTGGGTGTGGGGGGTTTTTCGGGATTGGTTTTTTTTTTTTGGTTCTGTTTTTACACGAGACACAGTAACACTGCCATTAAAGACTTGGAACTATTACTCAGATGGCTGTTTAATAAACTGTAATTTCTTTGTATCTTCATGTTACTTGCAGAAACAAGACTTGCCTATATGCACAATGTGGGCACTATAGGAATTCAAAAATACATCTTACTTTTTTCCTGTACATAGAGATAGCCCTCCATTGTGAAGTGATTTGCTCTTTTATGTTCCTGAGGATTTCTTCTGATCTTGTTCATGAGCTCCTCTACCTCTGACCTTGTTCCTTCAAAACGATTTCGTGTCTAAAACAAGACAGCAAAAAAAGTCAGTAGAGAACGGAAAGCATGAGTTACTCCTATCAGCATATAAGAAGAAAAAAAAGATTAAAAAAAAACCCCACACCACCCCCCAAAAAACCCACAAACAAAACCAAAACCACCTGCATGCATTTAAAAAAAGAAAAAACAATGAAGTCCTATTTATTATTATTATTCCTGAACATCACTCATTTCAAAGTTTGCAAGCAGATGCAAGAGAAACATTTATTACAATATTACTAAAAACAATCAGAAAGTAACAGCACCATCCATGATTAAACAATACGACTACACAAAATAACAGAGCAGCTCACACCTGACTCAAGAAACTCTTCAGTTTGGTCTGAAAAACGCTGGCAATTGGCCAATGAGCAAATAACAAAATCAAACCAATCATGGTAATACCTAGTTTTCTCCACATACCCACTTGTCCAAATTCCACAAACTGAAAACATGCATTTAAATTCCAAGCTGGTATTTTCCCCAGTTGGTACGTGTGTTTTGAGGAAAGCACATACTTACAGGTGCATGCTTACGTATTTTGTTGCTTTTTGAGAACACCTTTATTTTTCTGAAAATGGATCACCTGCTGAAAACGCTGCCTCACCTGTTTTATTTTTTGTCCCCAGGACAACCATACAGTTGCGTACACTGACAAATATATCACGAATATAAGTATGTATTCATTCTTGTACATAGACAGTTAGCAGTATGCTCTTAACTGGCCATCTGTACATGCAAATTCCAGATTTATGTTTGGAAGGAGTTTATTCATGGGCCATGCAAGCTGGTCAGAGCAGCCACCCATAACCATATGTTTTATAGAAGAAAGCTGAAGATATTCTTTGGGTGATGACTAAGAACAACTGCCTTCTAACCTCCAGGCAAAACAACTGCTCTGAACCCTCCCCATATCCACCATCTCAATTTCAGGTCACATCTGGAGCTTGCAAATTTTGGAGTTAGACCCTGAACATAAACTCATTTCCAAGGCTCCAAACAATCTCCTAAGCTCCTTTTTATTCCCTAGAAAAGCTGCAGTAAAAAATATGCTCTGTACTCAGGAGAAAGGCAAAAAAAAAATGATAGTGACAGACTGTTCATACCTAAACCTTCTTCTCTGAGCACTGACCACTTCCAGTTGAGATGCTTTAAATGATGCTGCCAGGATCTTTGTCTCAGCTATGCAGTGATGGCAAATCTGGGTGTGTGAAATGCACCCTGAGAATGGTGGGATGGAGCACTGCAGGCTCCAGAAATCTCAAGAAAATTCCTATCTCCCTTTGTGCTGTGACAAAGCTGCGCTTAACCAAGGGTCACCCACAGCCACTGCACCAGCGTGGCTACACCTCCTCTTCCCAGGGAAGGCCAGGTTTGCTGAGGGGCAGGAGAGCGTGGTCAGGGCTGCAAGGATCCTTGTTATAGGGTTGGGCACAGAACTGAGATAACAAGAGAAAAGTCCTGGGCGTGCAGAGGAATCTAGTTACAGATGGAGGATTTTTACAAGACTAAGACTGTTGGAAAGATCAGCTTACTGGACCTTGGGGTACAATGCTGGGTTGAGTGGGGTTTTTTTCTTTCATTTTTGGGGGGAGAAGGGGGAAGGCAGGGCCTGGAGCAGGGTGTGGACAGGAAATCCACAGCATAATTCTCAAAGTAAAGATGACCTGAATAAAAAGGAAGGCAATCACTACAGCTATGCTGGCAACTCTCAAACAACTATCTGTGTGCAGCTAGGCTCTCTGTACTGAATCTTGTACCCTTCAATTTCTAACATGTCAAGCCAGCATTCTGCCAGCACCATAGCCAAGCTCTAGTATGTTTTTCCTTTGGGACGTTTTGTTCATCTTCAACACAGTGGAGAATGTGTCATGTCCTCTCATGATCTTTTCAGATGCTTCCTTCTTTTCTCCTCTTATATTAGATGGTTGTTAAGCCTTGCCTTCTTTCTCTCTACAGTGTTTTGAAATCCAGGTCATTCATTCTATCTATTCAAAAAACCTGAGCTGTAATGCTCAGTCTCTTTTGGATACTATAATACCATTCAGCCAATTGAAAATGCAGCTGTTGAGATTAGCTTGATTTCTTATTGCTCATCAGTTCTTTAGACCACTTCACTGGCTCTTCTTCATCTATAATCTGAAATCCATCTCTTCAGAACTGTATCATATCTTCCCTCCCACATTTCATTTCTTGCTCATCTTGCATCAGCTCCCCTCTATCTACTGCAGTTCAGTGCTGCTCCTCATTCTGTTAAGCAAAGCACACAAAAGCAGCAAGTCTGTCCTGAAATTTCCTCCAGAAGCACCGACTTCTGCCATGACAGTCTGCTTATGAAATTACCACTATTCATTTCCCCTGTCCAAACCAAACAACTCAAGAGGAAACTTGAGAGTCAAAGATACGGGAAAAAAATTAAAGGAATGCTCTCATGACACATGGATCGCATCACCGTATTACAAGTGTAATCCTCCCTTCTGCCTTTCCCATCTACCTACTACCGCTTGCCAGTTAAGCCATTTCCAAAAATAGACTGCAACCTCTGAGAAGTGGTTCCTGTGTCTTAATTCCAGATGCCCTTAGAGGTCAACAAAACAGATGCATCATCGTGAATTACTGTTTGCAGTAAGGTATGTGGTTTGTTCCCTACTAACAGGCCTCTGGCACATCCAAGTTCCTCTGAGTGAGTTTTATTCTTCAACAAACCTCAAGGAAGCAAACAGCCCGTCTGACTAGTGACTGTCAGCCCCATTGCTTCAGTCTGCCACCTTGTTTGCTGCTCTCCCAGTCCTGAGCAGATCGCACTGGGTGTCCTGGTTTGGGCCAGGATGAAGCTAATTTTCTTCCCAGCAGCTACTGTGTTTTGGATTTAGTATGGGATTTGGTACATGAAGAATGTTGGTAATACGCGATGTTATTAGTGGCTGCTAAGAGATCAAGGACTTTTTTCAGCTTCCCAGGTTTTGCTAATGTGCAGGTGCAAAAAGCTGGAAGGGGTACAGCCAGTACAGCTGACCCAAACCAGCCAAAGGAAGCATTCCATACCATAGACATCATGCCCAGTATATAGTGGGGCCTGGCCAGTGGGCCAAGGCCTTTCCTTCAATTTGTTTGTTTGGCTTGTTCATTCCCTCGCTTGCTCTCTCTAGAACTTGCAGTTCCAAGATTGCTGCTCGGGATTGTTCCAAGATCACTCTTGATTCTGCTCCATGATCACCATTTGGGATGGGTTGTATCGGTCACTGGGTCGTCAGGCAGTAATAGTGTGCATCACTCATTTTGTGTTTTCCATTAGCATCATTATTAATACATAATTATTATTATCTTTTTCTTTGCTGTCCTGGTGAACTGTTTTTATCTCGACCCCCAGGTTTTCCTTTCTTTCTGGTTCTCCTCCCCCTGCCACGTGGGAGGGGGTGAGCAAGTGACCAGCTGCGTGGTACTTGGTTACCGGCTGGGGTTAAACCACAACAGCAGGCAATTTGATGTGAAGGTACACTAAATAGTAGTGGGCCCCAGTTAGCCTGCATGGGTGCCACATTATGTCTCCTTATACAGTTCTGCATCTCAAACCAACAGGGATGTTCTTGCCTGAAAGGGCTGCTTTGAGACAAACAAACTCCAAGTCACACCGCTACCAGAGATGCCCAAAACAATACTGATAAGCCCAACTTCTTTTCTTTCCTTTTCTTAGTTATGGATAATATAGCCCTATCAAGCAATGACCCTCAGACATGACCACCTCATATTCGATTTCAAATACACCTAAAACAGAGAACCTTGGCATTTTGTTACCTGTCCTCTGAATTCTCCAGTGTTGTATGCATTTTAACAGACTTAATTCATTTTTAAACACTTTCACGATAACCTTTGTGTTATGTCTCTATAAAAAAATGGAAAAAGGAGAGGGGGCCTTTTACCTGGTGTTTGTTTTGGTTTATTTTTTCAGAAGAGTATAAGAAATGGCGAAGTAAGAACTCACGAGAATTAGCAACTACTTGTTCAGTGATGTGGTTCATTAGCCAGGAGATGGCACTGTACCCCCGAAGTTCACGGGCAATGCACTAACACCGAGGAAAGCCTTGGCAATACACATCCTGCATATACAATCACTTAAGTGGGCAATTTTATTCAAAAAAATTACAAAAGTCATAGATATCAGTCTTAACTTACATTTTGTATATTTATCTGCAGGGTCATTTTGTAATGATTGAAGTCTTTAGCAAGTTCATACCCCTGATGATAGAAAGTGAACAAACCCTGAAAAAATGATAGCACCTGAAATACAAACAAAAGAACTGTTAGAATGAAGAGTCTCCATTTATCAGAATATGATTGCTGCACGTAGCCTTTTTCGGAAAGATCAGAAACGGCAAAATGATTTTTTCTAAACAAATTCCAACTAATGCCTACAATTCATGAATAACTCTTCAGATCCAAATGATCAGCTATGTACATAGACAATTTTGGGTGGTTCTGCCTCTGGAATTACACAACCAATATCACTTTAAATTTGACCATAGGCAACGTCTATTGTCCATCTCTCAACTTGTCTATGTAATGTTTTCCTACAGCTGTTCTGATACCAATGATGTCTGGAATAAGTCTTTGTGCATAAGGAGGTAATGATCATTCTGTCTTTTAGTCACCATTTCCCTGGTGATGACCCAGCTAATGACCATGTTGAGATGACTTTTATAACCAAGTCAACTAGTTGGGTTGAAGAAGGAAGTTCTCCCTCCAGTAAAGTTACCCATCACTGCCTTTTGTATGCAGATCTGACCCTCTATCAGAACCAGTAAATGATCCACATTGCAGTTTCCAACTTCACGTTTTCAATTTAAAAGAATGAATGAGTTATACTATAATGGAAATGGGGTGAAGTGCAGTACTGCCTTTGTGTCCTGTTTGATTCAGCTTATTAGAAAGAAGCAAGCGACACGGGAGAGAACAACTCTCTTTAATAAAAAGAAAGCAAACCAAACAACTTATTTAATAAAGTCTAAATTCAGATGCAAATAAACCATTTTCAAAAATGCAAAACACACAAATTCAAAGTGTTATGTAGGAGAAAAGCGCTAAGAATTTGGTACTAAAAAATTTCAGTTTACTGCCCTAGTGAAAACTTCAAATACAAATAGAGCAACATAAAGGTCAGCCCCATCCAGAGGGATCTTTCATAAAGGAGAAAGGGCTATGTTTTGAAAACATCATTTGAAGATTCATTAGACTAGCCTGGCTCTGAGGAAACCCATTCCTTGAACAATACTAATATATATTTAAAGCAATTTATTCCCTCTGAAGTCTTTTAGAAATTTTTTCATGCAGGAATAAGCTATATTAAAATATACAGCTCATTAACGCCATAATGACCAACCACTTTTATTAGGGTCATTTGAGACTTTTTCATTATTACATTAAAATAATCGTACCAGAATAGAGGGACAGGCTTGGCCCAAAAACACAGACTGAGCCTGAGTGAACAGAAATCACTTCTACAATCTATTCTCCCTTCGTCTCGTTATTACATTTACTGTTCTTGTGTTGTTTCATAAAGTCACATTTATGCTACAAAGCTGATGCATATTTTACAATAAGCTCTTCTCAGATATTTAAGTCTGGCCAGTACATGTATGACTTGCACTGAAATTCAGTGGAACCCCTTGTTTTGTGCACAGATTCATTTGCAATTGAAATCAAACGTACCAGACTACCTGATAACGAGCTTTTTAGCCCAAACACCCTCTTAGCTCATTTATATCTTCACTTCTTCACCAAGAAACCTCTAAGTTCAAACTTCATATTGAAAACAAAATCCCTTACATTAGTCAGAATAACATTTCAGTGGTAAAAAAAAAAAAAAAAAAAAAAGAAAAAAAAAAAAGGGGCAAAATGTCTGACCCCAACATCATCTTCTTGAAGCCTCTATTCTAACTCGCACCATAAATTGAGTATTTTGCAGTACAGCACAAGGTTTCACACATTTTCTGAAAAACAACACCAATGGATCCAAATCAACTGTAATTACTGAGGTAAATTTTGAGATGCTTGATGAAGTGTGTCTGTATTAGGAATTTGCATACACGTAACAAGAGTGCTTTAAATTCTGTCAAGTCACACAATTGCATAGGTTTTCTCAGAAAATGGAACTCCTTGGCTTTCGTCCAATTGCATTCCTTCTCCATCCCTTATGAATGCCAGGGTAGACTGAATTCACTGGTACTTACAGGTTCCACACACTCAAATTTCTTCCGCTCCTGTATCTCTTGCAACTTGCACACGTACTCGAGGGACAGCTCATAGAAGTGTTTTCTATTCTGCTCCACTTGGTTATCTGCCTACACACAGAATATAGCTAATGAAGTTTCAAAGACATTTTGCAGAGAGCTTCAGAATGACACACATACAGCATACAAGTGGCAAACGGTAAGATTATTTTCTCCAGACCAGGATTTGTTCCTTTACAATGTAGCTCGTTTACTTCTAAACGGCAGCAGCAATTCCTTTTTACTAGATAACATATGTTGTTTTAAAATATGAGGCTAAGTTTTTAGAAACATTCCAATAACACTTCTTCAAGCTTCTTTTCAATGGAATCCAAGTCAAATACATCAGAGCAGGTACCTGTGCGCTAATTTAATAGCATTGGAAAGATGCCTGCCCAGAGAGAGGCAGCTAGCAGCGTCTTCCATTAGAAAAGGGGGAAATTACCTCTCCAGTCAAACTAAGGATGAAAATTTGTTGAATACCACATTGCTGGTACTGTAAAAGCTTTACTCTCTAGCCCAAATAACAGCTGTAAATAGCCAGAATGGTATTGTACCCATCCCACGCCTGTGCTCACTCTGTCTTGGCAAGAAAAGCAAGGGAAAAAAGTTCACTTCTTGATAAGACACTTCACAAGTTTCCACAGAGCATCATATACTTAAAAATGCAACTTTATTAGTTGCAGCTGTTAGCTCAGCTTTGCTGATATGCCAACGTCATGGTGATGTACAGTGAGGTATATTTCATCTGCCATTCATCTGTACATAACTATTTGACTTCCTAGCATATACGTATTGTTTCATTAAGTTATTATTTATGGTACACGTGCCCTCATTAAACTATAAAACTTCAAGAACTGGGTAACAGAAACTTTTATTAAAATACATTAAAGAAAGGCTACAAAGGGATACTCTGATTAACACTTAGTCTTTGCCCATGTAGTAATACCAAACGCTTCTACACTAAATTACAAAAGGGAATGGAGAAAGGGTTAGGTGAAAGGACCAGACTTACTATCATAGACTCCCTCTTAAATACTATACTATATTCTTCAGGCAGAAGAGTGACTGCTATGCTTTAAGAGGATGAGTCAAATTAGCTTCAAGACAGTTTGCCTTAAGCCATGCCTTGTAATACCCTGTGCTAGAAAGCTGTCTGAGGCTAAAAGGGCAAAACAACAAATGCCCTTAAAAAAATAAAGCACTGATATGAGCATCAGTAAGAAAACGTGTTTCAAAAAGCCAAGCCATTCTGATGCATCCTGTAAACCATGCAACATAAGAATTGTTCGAGTTGTCAGCAAAGCTGGTAACAATATATACGCGTACTTAAGTGTGGCCATAGAAAAAGGCTGTGAAGTGGGTTTACCAGGACATCTGGCTAATCGATGGTAAGACCGCTCTAGATACACCAAAGCCCCACATAAGCCCATTTCTCTCTCTCTCCTTTGGTTTTGGCTGTTTATTGTTTTGGTTGCCTCTTCCCCCCTCCAAGAATGCAATACCCAATACATCCATTTTATTAATTCCTCTCAGTTCTCCTGTAAATAAATTACCACATCTCATTTTTTGAGGCATGAGCCTCCCTGTGCACCCAGCAACTTCACTTACTGTTGCACTGTAATTTGTGTACTGCTGAAGAAATCCAGAAATAAGACACAAGCATCATACCACAGTGAAATTTCAGGAATATCCCTCCACTAATAGAGAAACAGGCCATGTTGATGTAAGACATACTCCACAACATGGTTTGTTTTTCATTGATTTTTTTGTCAAATTTGTACCTGCATCCTTTATTTACTTTAGTCAGGAACTGACACTACTAGCCAATACAGTAACTAAATTAGGAAGCTCCCATACAATTGTATATTTCTATTTTCTAAGCTTGTGCAAGAAAGCTTTTCCTATTTTGCACTCTGACACCATGCTGCGAGTACTTTTACTTTTTTTTAATTACTTATACATTTGTACTCCAAAATTAAATGCAAAAATGAAAGAGCCTGACTGAGGAACTTCGGAATTTTTGTTCATGAAACTTTGAAGGACGTTTAAAACAAATGCTCACTCTAGTCTTCACCCATGCTTTAAAACTTCAAACTATATTCAATACAGCTTCAAAATGCCTCTTGCAGGCATTTTGTATTTTTCCATTGAGGCTAGGTCTCTTTTCAGACTTGGAAATACAGTTCTCAATATCACCAAGTAAGGGATCATAGTACTTTTTCACTTTTTCTGCATCAAGCATCACTTCATCCAAGCCCAAGATCAGTAGATCCCCACGAGTAAGGAAACAGGTAAGGGAGGTAGGAGACCTGTGTGGATGAGCAAGGAACTACTGGCAAAACTCAAATATAAGAAGTAAGTCTATGCAACATAGAAAAAAAAAAAAAAGAGAGAGTCTAAGCAAAAAAAAAAAAAAAAAAAAAAGGAAAAAAAAAAAAGGACAGGCCGCTTGGGAGGAATACAGGAATGCTGTTAGGGTATGCAGGGATGCAACGAGGAAGGCTAAGGTCCACCTAGAATTTAATCTGGCAAGGGATGTCAAGGGCAAAAAGAAGGGTTTCTTCAAATACATCGGTAGCAAACCGAAGATGAGGGAAAATGCGGGCCCTCTGCTGAATGAGGTGGGTGCCCTGGTGATGAAGGATACGGAGAAGGCACTTACTGAATAGTAGTCTTTACTACTAAGGCTGGCCGTCAGGAATACCAGACTCTGGAGGTAAGAGAGGAAGCCTGGAGAAAGGATGGACTTCCTTTGGTTGAGGAGGATCGGGTTAGAGATCAGTTAACCAAACTGGATGCCCACAAATCCATGGGCCCCAATGGGATAAGTGCTGAGAGAGCTTGGCAGATGTCATTGCCAAGCCACACTCTGTCATCTTTGAAAGGTCATGGAGAACAGGAGAGGTGCCTGAGGACTGGAGGAAAGTCAATGTCACTCCAGTCTTCAAGGAAGGGGACCCTGGAAACTACAGGTCAGTCAGCCTCACCTCCATCCCTGGAAAGGGGATGGAGCAGCTCATTCTGGAGGTTATCTCTAGGCATGCAGAAGAGAAGAAGGTGATCAGGAGTAGTCAACATGGATTCACCAAGGGGAAAATCATGCTTGACCAATCTGATAGCCTTCTGTGAATGCATGACTGGCTGGGTGGATGAGGGGAAAGCAGTGAATGTTGTCTATCTTGACGTCAGCAAGGCTTCTGACACTGTCTCCCATCCTCATAGGTAAGCTCAGGAAGCATGGGTTAGATGAGCGGACAGTGAGGTGGATTGAGAACTGGCTGAATGGCCGAGCTCAGAGGGGTGTAATCAGCAGCACGGAGTCTAGTTGGAGGCCTGTAGCGAGCGGTATTCCACAGGGCTTGGTACTGGGCCCAGTCTTGTTCAACTTATTCATCAATGACCTGGATAAAGGGACAGAGTATCCCCTCACCAAGTTTGCTGATGACACGAAACTGGGATGGCTGGCTGATACCCCAGAAGACTGTGCTGCCATTCAGTGAGACCTGGACAGGCTGAAGTGTTGGGCAGAGAGGAACCTCATGAGGTTCAACATGGGCAAGTGCAGGGTCCTGCACCTGGGGAAAGATAACCCCATGGACCGGTACAGGTTAGGGGT
>JMFS01065483.1:0-20740 GCA_000699545.1 Podiceps cristatus
AGATCCAAGCCTGAAACGAATTATAGCAGCCTTAAGAGGGCACAGAAACTGTATAAAGAAAAAGAAGCATTTAAGAACAAAAAGAAACTTTAAGAAGCGTTTAGGGAAGTTCAGGACAAACGCCCAAGGTGGAAGTTCTGGCACAGACTATCGCAGCCGGCTCACACCTCGCACCTTCGCCTCCCACCCAACCCGCGGCACTTCTGGAAGCAGCCGGACAGGCCGTGCCACACAGGACAGGCGCCTGGCAGAGCACAACCTCCAGCTGCCGCAGCACCTGGTTCCTCTACGGGCACTGCCGCAACCCCCACCGGCTACGGCTGTGGGGCCGGGAAGTTGGATCAGGTCCCCCCGCGGGTGGAAACAAGAGTCTTCACAAATAGCCCACCTGGCCCCGCTTCAGCCTCCACTGGGGAGGAAATGGCTTCCACCGCACCCATGGTGAATTTAAGCAGCCACTACAAGACTCCACGTACAGATGAAAGGCAAATTCGCACGACCCCCTCTCCTGTGCCCTAAATTCCCAAAGTAAACGCAATCACAACTCAAACACATCATTTTTATTTAGGGTCCCTCCTATTTGTCAGGTTTAAAAAGTAAAATGGATTGAACTCAGACTTTCAGGATAAAAATCAGTCAGAAAAGGGTGAAAAAGGAAGATGAAAATGAATTTATTTGTTTATTTTTACATTTATAAAGATTTTTTGAAAGGTGCCATACCGTTTGCTCTGGACACCCACGTCCTTATTTCTCCACAAAGCACACGTGATGTCAGTGCTCTCCTACGGTACCTTGCCAATGTAAATATTTTGACATGAAAGTGAATATTTAGGTGACAAAGGATAGTTCAGGCTACATGAACTACATATTCTGTAACGCCTGCCAAGGCCGACCCTTCGGAAGCTGGACTGCCCTCCAGCAGGAGCGGGATGCCGGCCACCGCGCTTGGATCTCAGCCGCTGGAAGAGCCCTGGATACCAGTGGTTATTTTCAATACCCTTTGGGCTAGGCTGCAATTCAAAGCGGTGACCTGGCAGTAAAAGGTTCCGCAGCACATCATGAAATACCCAAATTCTGTGGCCCCTCGCGAAAAGCACAAAGGAAGGAAAAACACCTGGGGCAGTGGTGGGGAGCGAGTGCTGCTCAGCAGGCAGAGGGACACAGCGCCTGCCCTGCCACCATCAGCATTTTGTCTGCTGCCGAGCAAGACCTCTGTCCAGAAGCCTGAGCGACTAAATAAAAACACTAGGTGCACGAGTTTTTAACATCAGCCATGCTGGTTGTAGCCACACTTGTACTGCAGCCTGCTGTGTGCCACCACTTATGGTAGCCAACGACCGCCAAAACCCTCAAAGCCATTCACCCGCGGCTGGTTAATTGACTGAAAGAGACAGCAACTTCCTGCGACAAAGTTCTTCCTCCCTTATTTGCACGGCGAATTGATTCATCTTCAGTGCAAACTGCATCTGCCTTAAAATCACGTTACATCAATTAAAATAGTTTTGATATTTTTGACTGAAATTATGAATTAAAATTCCTCAAGACCAGGCTGGATGGGGCTCTGAGCAACCTGGTCTAGCGGAAGGTGTCCCTGCCCATGGCAGGGGTTGGGCTAGGTGGCCCTTAAAGGTCCCTTCCAACCCAAACCATCCTATGACTCTGTGATTCTATGAAGTCTGTTCATTCTCAAAACCAAAACCAGAGGGTTAACCTCTAACTACCACACCGGGTGGAGTATAACCCGAGAAAGATGATGATCATATTTAACCTTTTCTAACTACAAAAGGGCCACGAAATGAAGGTTATTCTCACAAATATTCTTGTACCACAGTTTTAATCCATAATATCAAGAGAGAAGAATTTCCCTCAGGTCAAGTCCTGGGCAAAACCCGTCCGGTCGCAGCAAAACCACATAAGCACAACAGATGAAATGAGAAGGTTGTATCCTCAAATGATAAACTATTTCTAGTGAAAAATGAAAGTCAGTCAAAATTGCAATTCTTTCCTTTCATGGGAAATTTTGAGAAATGTTGTCATCAAATGAAATAATCAAAAACGTTTAATTCCATAAAGTGAAAATATTTCATTATTATAATTAAATGAAACTGGAAAGTCAAAATGAAATATAGTAGTGAAACATTTCAATTTTTCCATTAAGAATCTGATGGAATAGATACATTTCTGCACAAACATTTTGAGTTATAACAGCATTTTCCAAGGGGAGGTTTTGACTAGCTGGGTTAATAACCAGCCATTTCCTCCAGTGACTGAACCGGTAAAGATTCCCTCTCCCGCACAACAACCGAGTCTGTCAGTAAACGCAGAGCACGAAACTGCGACATTAAAAGCCGTATCGAGACAAGAATGTGATCCCCTGCATCACCACACCAATCACCGGTGTAAGCGGTCATGTGCTGGCTATGCAATACATCATTTTGCATAGCCCAACTGGGAACAAACCATGAAGAACACGTCTCAACAAAGGAATTACAAAAACATCCAACCAGATGAAAAACAAGCCTGAATAATAATTTGCAAAAGTATTTTTGAAGATGTTAATGCATTTCTAAAACAAGGATACTATATAAATTGATCCTTGCCACTGAAAAGTAATAAAAATAAACAAAATGGGTGTTAAAAAGGATTTACCTAAGAACAGGAAGCCTACCCCAAATTATAACTGATTGCTAGGTATGAAAAAGATTGTTTCACACAGTGATCAGAAACCTGGCTCGCACAACAAAGCGACACACAAGGCCAGGTCACAGAGCTTGCAATAGTGAAAAGCGCCAAACGTATCTGGGACAGGGAATAAACTCTATGAGTTTATAACTCTGTAAGTTAGGGGGCAACTGTGCAATACCAAAGAGGTTCTTCATCACAGTATCTTTAATCTTCTTTAAAGATCGGAGTGTTGGTAATTATGCAATAAATCCACAATGTGCCAAGGCACAGAAACATAAAACTGAACAGGGAACACTGGCGTAGGCTGGTATGCGGGAGACCCAGAATGCGACCCTGGGGGGGGGTGGGGGTGGAGGGGGAGGATTTGAGGAGACCATGACCAGAGAAATTTGTGAGGCTTCACAGTGTTTAAGATTCTTCATTCCAGGAACAAATTTGCCTTTAAAACATTCTCTTAATTGGAAAGTATGCTGCTTAAACTTACGCTGGTATGTGGGAGACCCAGAATGCGACCCCGGGGGGGGGTGGAGGGGGAGGATTTGAGGAGACCATGACCAGAGAAATTTGTGAGGCTTCACAGTGTTTAAGATTCTTCATTCCAGGAACAAATTTGCCTTTAAAACATTCTCTTAATTGGAAAGTATGCTGCTTAAACTTACTGATGGAAAAGCACAGAATAGTACTTGAGTGACTAGTGGATTAGAGAACTAAGTGTTTAGACATTTCAGTTCCAGGATGTTTTAAAAGAAATAACCAAAGGTTTCAGCAGATACGAATTCATATGCACTGACGAGATCACTTCACCACAAAGATTCCCAGCATACACTGTTACAAAGCTCTCACTGAAACACAACGCTGCTCAAACTGAAAAAGAAATGCTGGCAATCAGGAACAGTTTCACGAATGTGTTTATAGGCAGAAAACAGTAGAGGCACAACTGGCCACGAACTGTTGGAAGTCATACTACAGAAATCCTCATGGAAAAATCATTGCCTGAGCTTCAGAAAATGACCATAAAATTGCAGAAATATTCCTTAGGCTGGTTGAAGAACAAAATCTTAAGGGTTTTCACCTATGAACAATAAAAATGAAGAGCTGTAGAAAGTGGTGTTGGCAGTAAACGGGATTCAAGTAATACCCATCTCCAAAAACAAAGCAAAACAAAACAAATGTTTTGTAAGCTCAAAAAGAAGCACATAGTGACCCAACTTTACCAGACTTTGAGAGAGTAATTCTGAGTGAACGGCAGATAGTCTCCCAGCACATCGCCTTACAAGAACTAAGCAGATAAAAATCACTGCGTATAAGCTGCTAGAGAAGCATATTCTACGCAAAGGGCACAACCAAAACCCACCCTGCAACAGTAGCTTGGAAATCCCAAATATAAACTCACCTGGGTGTTTATAATTTTACAAATGGTCCTAAATGCCCTATTTTGACCACCGACTGCCGCTCAGGGTAAAGAGGGCAATGTGAACGGGAAGCCGAATGCCAGCACACCAGCACCACAGGAAATTCCCAATTATCCTTAATTCAAGAATAGCACAGTGGCCTACTCCTCACATTTTCTTCAACTGAGCTGTCACACGATATCCAAGTAAATAACGCTGTAACTTGAAACAGGTTCTTTAACTGTATTCACAGGCATAAACAATATCGGCTTCCCGGAGCCAGAGACGCTCGGTGCTGAGGACCACACCGCAGCTCCCTGCTCCCCTGTAGAACTGCCAACATGTTCTGTTTGCCCTCAGGCTAATTTCACTTAGGCAGAGGCAGAACCGAGGGGAATCCAAAGTAATTTCTGCAGCTTCGCATGGGTCTTTCATTAGCTGAGTTCAGCTGGGGTCAGGAATTCACTTTATTATTAACACCTGGTACTGGTGGGGACGTGCACAGAAGCTGAACGGGGCTGTGTTCAAGATACCAAAGCATCAGGGATTATTTCAGACTAAAATTCTAGTAGGAAGCCCTACAGTGGTACTTCACAAGTGCTGAAAGTTTCTCTGCATTGAAGGTTATAAATACGGACGAGAGATTTAAGTGTGCCTACGTCTCGTAAACAAGATGAGACTGCAGCTCTTAAAGCAAAACTTAGAATCTCGCTGTAGGAGACCTTATTAACTTTCAGAGTCTGTTAAACTCACTGGCTTTAGAACACAATTAAAGATTAAGCTGATACCAATAAAATGCATGGAGTTTACACTAAGATTAGTCTCATTAAAGATGAGTTTAATTTACCTACATTTAATAACTTTTTTTTTTTTAATTTTATCATCACATTTTCAAAGATGATTTTCTTGCCATTTTTCCAGTTTGGAAGTTATACATGACCAAAAAGACTCGATCCTCTACAAAGAGGAAAATGAGAAAACAATATATACAGACTATTATCAAAAACATAAAAGCCAAAATTTAAAAAAATGGCTTTATTTCCTACTTTAAAAGGGTCTTCACAATCACTTTATATGAAAGTGGAAAACACTCATGGGGGGAAAGGGGAGAGACTTTATTCTTCATTCTTGTAATTTCCTGATGAGCACTGATTTTGCTCTCTCAGAGAGGCCATTCCAGTTAAATTCTGCAACTTCTAGGTGCGAGCAGCTATATCCTAGTTCACAGTTTAATTAAGTGACAAAAGATTTGCAGAGCTCGTCTCCCCCTGATAAATCACACACAGAGAAGCTGAGCGAGTCCTGCTGGAGGAGAAATTATCAATACAGAGCGAGGAGAGCCCCTACCAATACGACACACACAGATACGCGTTGAAAACTGCCGCTTACCAAGGCCAGCAATCTGCCGTCCTCCTTCATAGCCAGAAAGCGATTCGCACTTAAGCCTTTGATTGACACCACTCCTCTTTCTTCTGCTTGAAGCTGCAGTTTGACTGAGGACAAAAAAAAAAAAAAAAAAAAAAGACAAAAGTAAATTGTCACAGCCATCACGACATTTCAGCACCTGACAGTCAAGCCTCCTGCTTCAAACCTAAAACCAGAGAAAGCCTGAGGAGCTTGCAGGGAATATCGGAAGCTTTCAACCTCCAGCTTTCTGGTCCCATTCCTCATCAAAGAAAAGGCTTATTACAAACCAAGCAGCTGTTGTCAAGTTGGCAGCAATAAATGCGCATTATTCTTCTGTTTCTTTCACATAAAAGCAATTTAAAAACCCATAAAATTCCTTGAAGGACCACTTCAGGTCAACTGCTCATAGAAAATGTTGTTTTGTTGGGGTTTTTTTCATGCCAGTTTTCTTATGGGGCTATTTCTTAATCTTTATAGAACAGCATCAGACATTGAATTCTATACAGCTGGACTGTCAGCGAGGCACGAGTCTGGACTACGTTTAAGACCGTATCACTGTAGGAACTCGCTAAATGTTCTGGCAGAACCCAAGAGAAAAGTGTCAATTAGTTCACATCATGCATCAAACAAGCAGTTAGAATAAACAAACAGGAAAAAACTGCAAAAGTCTACGAGGATAGCAAAGACACATGAAAAGGCGTTACACAAATCAGGAACATGAAAAGTGGGTTTATTTAAATCAACGACTTTTAAAAAAATTAACAGCCATGGTGTTTTGAAAATCTGTAAGGTCATATCACATAGCTTTTTGCTACTGCCCTTGAATTAATACAAAATCTGAACTGATGTTTCTAGCCACACATCAAATCCAGTAGTTTAGATTAAAACACAAATGTTCTCCCCTTTGCCCACAGCTTGTTTCAAGCTATAAATATAAGCCAAAAGTCATCTCCACCTAAATCCAGAAGACCCGTTTGCTTTTTTCTTCTTTTTTCTTCCCTGATTGTTCACGCATTCAGACTGGCAAATGAATCAAGCCTTCATGTGGTTAAAATAGCGGAGCCACGACGTTGCATCTACGCCGCATTTCAGCCTAACCTCAACGTATCTGTGACACCTCAAGGGTCAGGTTTTTCAAGCATCAGCTACACAGGATGAGGAATACTACAATACAAGAAACTGTATCAAATACCACAGAAAAAGCCCACCAGATACCTTCTACATGACTTAGGTGTTTACGGCTCAAAAGAAATCTAAACGCTGTTGGAACTGCCATTTAGAAAAGGAGGAGGAAAAGGAAGCAAAGTGCATGTTGTGCTAAACCTCACAGAAGATCCTGTTCTACTCCAACTGTTTTTAGAACATTTCCCTCATAAAACCTAACTTTGATTATTTAAAACATCACTTAAAAAAGGGGAAAATGCCCACACAGCAACTAAAATGAGCTCCTTGGACTGCCTGCAGCTTGACCTGTGGTCCTTCCTCCTGCACAGAAACTGCATGCCCATTCCCTGCAGCGCCATCCCACTGAGGCAGCTTGCACGGGCAGTACGATTCAGCCGGATTTCTGCTGCAAACAAACACGACCGTTTCAGTAACAGCAGAACACAAGAAATTGGATCTGCAAATCCCTAGGTTTCCCCCTATTCGGGATGGCCATTACTCCCAGCGAAACCCGCATCCGCAAACCCTCGCGCTTAAGAAAGAGACATCAGCAAGCCCACGAGTAATATTTTTCTGTGCAACACTCGGCTTTCATCCACAGCTCCACTAAACAGGAATTTTTAAGAGCAACTGTACTTCCATAGCAGGAAGCAAGATCATTGCAGCACAGGCATCAAAAATGAGGAATAGTTGAGAAACAGCTCCTCACCTTCTCGGGACGTATAAAAGGCAAAGCTGGCTTTTGCCAAAGCATTGCAGCAGCTAACGGAGGAACAAGCGGGATGTCGCAAGCTGGTACTGGTTATGTGTCCATCAGGTGTCAGAACGAAGGATATGACTCATCTGGTGCGAGACTATCGGTGTTTCCAAAAGCGAACTAGACGGGAACTTCTCTTCCTTCTGCTCGCATCCCAGAAATTATTTTGGGAATTAGTTAAAAACCGTTTGTATTTGAACACACTACGCAGAGATCTCGCCACGACAAGAGGCCAGCTAGAGGAGCTGACACGAAGCTCCATTCCCTCAAAGGTCCTCAGCCAAGGACTCGCATCAGGTCACGTCTGCCGGTTTCTTTCTTGGAAGGGTTCGTGAGGAACAGCAATCGCTACTTCACCCCACACCTGGCTCTGGACAGCAAGCCCGGTGTTACAGCTGAGTGGGGAAAGTCTGACGGGCAATACACCACCTCGGGCACAAGCTTTATTCACCCCCCTGCTTTTGTGGAGCGCATGGGTGTTTCTGTTTAAAGATGCAGCATTAAAAAGCTTGACCTTCTAAGGAACCAGAATAAATGCTTGAAGTGATCGTAAATTTTGGAACCTTGAGATTCAGAGGGGGGTTGCTGCTTATCTGGCTTTTTGTTGTGGGGAGAAAGAGATTTCTTGCAATACAAATGAACACTTTCTTAGCTTACTTCTGTAGCTCCTCAAGACAGGACTGAAGGAACTCCAATAAGACTATCAGGAATATGAAATCTTTAGGACAATTGCTGCAAACCCTTTTTTAAGCATTGAAATTACTTCTTCTGATTTTTCCCTAGATGCAGATAGGTATCAGTAGGAGTTGCTAGTAAATCCACTAATTTGTATACACAAATGAAACCATATTAATGGAAATGCTGCACTCTGAAGAAGATAAAATGGTTTCTTATGAATTATGTGCCTGTTGCCATTTTGCACAAAGGAGAGGGAAAAAAAAAAAAAAAAACAAACCACAAACTAAAACAACAACCCTCTCCTAATTCACTAATAACCCCAAACTTCCAAGCAATACAGAAACTTCTGTAGTGGTAAAAAGTTAGGCAAAATGTTTCATTTCATCCCAGAATCAAGTATCCAAACTACAGCCCTCCCTGAGTTGCTATGCCAAAACAAGACTTGCGAACAGCTTCAAAACCTTCAGAGCGACTCTTTGCCCTTTGGGGAAGCAGAATGTGGAGAAGTGCTCTGGGCAGGGACCGGGGGAAACAGACTTTTGAGATGTGCCCAAGCATACCGCACACTTAACAAGAAACAGCTGTGTAAAATATCTGAAAAGTAACATTAATTACTGCAGTACGGACTTATTATGCTTCGTGACCTTCTCTTGACAAAAAAAGCACACCAACTCCTACAGCCTCATCCTGGGCCAGAAGTTCAGATTTTGTAAAAACAAACTTTTAGTAAAGGTTTTTAAGGCCTGTAAAAATATTTGTATAGTTTGAGGAAGCTTGTGAAAAGTGTTACTCTATTAAAAAAAGAAAAAAAAAAAAACACACCACCAACAACAACAAAACCTTGCAGAGTTTGAGAAGCACTGCAGTACTGAAAGCCCCAAAAGCAAAAATCACCTTCACTGGATTTTCTTCTCCAACTCCAAACCAACATGAATAAACAGAGCCAAAATAGCACCATTGATATTTTCAGGTTTCAGCGTTATTTTATGACTTTATTAATGCAAGGTAAGTATTTGCCGCAGTGCGATGTTGATCTGGCATGCAACGATACAATACAGCCTTACTCATCCAACACATTCTGACCATGCAATCATCACCAGAAGCAACAATTCTGTTTAGCTCAACGCAACTCGGTACAATCGGTCATAAGAAACGTAACACTTGACACTGATGATCCGCATCTTTTACGGCCTTTAGGTCACTGACTGCAATAGTTCAGACACGGACCATCATTTTAGATCTATTTGTAACATTTGCCTTCATCGTGCTTGAACCTGAAAACCAGAGCCACGAAAGTAAACTAATTAAGTAGTTTGTCGTACAAAAAAGTAGCACGGGTTGTTGTGAAACAGCTAATTAACCACAAAAGGCACATTTTCCTGTTTTTTCAGGCAGCCCTCTGGGACCGCACCCCGCCCCCAGCATGGCCGTACGAGACTTCATGGTCCACGTTCACAGCGTGCCCTTGACTCTGTGACAGCCGCCGAGCGCAAGGCTATGCCGATGGCTGCTGGTTTTGTGACCACAGAGAGCTTGGCACGTGGAGCAAACACCTCGAGGGCTGAGGCTAAGTCATCACCAAGTTATGAAATAAAACACATCCTAGCCCACTTATAACCTTTGCGACCGTTATGCACTGACAACTAAAAAGGTCTCAGTAAATTTACTACTACTATTAAGTCTTTTGTATCACTTCATAAGAAGCTGAAGTATGATCATCTTCCCTTTTTCTACCAAGTAAGTTCAAGACGTACAAATTTTATTTTACACCAGGGTAGAAACTCTGAGGAAGAAGGATAAAATGGTATCTTTGGGAAGATAGAAAAGATTAATGAAATGCAGACAAAGTTAAAGCACTGAACTATAATTCAGATGGATTTAGAACCCTCCTCTGACACAAACTCCTAATATACTCTAAGACAGCATTATAAAAGCATCCTAAATAAAAATCTCTTTTGAGCCATTTCCTTGTTCCTATATTCAGCACAATCACAAATCTATTACCTGAACAAATGAATCAGTTAACAAAATGCCATTTACGGATATAACACGGTCTATAATACTGCAGTGAAGATTTTCCCAGCAGAAAAGATACCAAGCCCAGAAGAAGCCACTGTACAGCCCCCTGGCAAGCTGTACAGTTAAAAGCGCAAAACCATGTGTGCTTTAGAGAACAAGCCACATAAAGACAAAATCCTTACACCAAAATTAAAGTGATAGGTATTTACAGCCTTTGGGACAGAAGGCATTAAACAAATTTTTAATCAGAAGGTAGTTGTTTAAAAGCTACCTGGCCCAAAAGCAAGAAATGCCAATAAAAGATCCAATTATAGGGAAAGGAAATAACAATATCTGAAAGTAGACAATGAGCACATCTCTCCTTGCTCAGCCTGCCCGTGACATCAGGAGATCCTGCCACACTCTCCTCCTTGGAACCACATTTTCCAACTCCTCCGTGCCGCAATAAAGACGGAGTAAAGTACCACTAGCTGTGCCCCCCAGTTAACTCTCCGCTCAGCAGCAGCACCGCCAGCCCCCAGGTAAGATCACAAAACTTAACTGTTTAGTACATGAAGAACACGCAAATGGACAAATCAGAAAAATTTAATTATGGATTCAGAGATTATTTTTTTCAGTCATTCATTTATCATAATGAGTTTTTCTTCAAATTTTACAAAAGAATTCCCATACCAAAAAAAAAAAAAAATAAAAATCACAAGCTATTTGTCATCTTTTTGAATGGCAAAATGCTCTCCACAGGCAGACTGCATCCAAATCCTGTCTCCAGCTGCTAACTGAGGGTGGTGCTTCCCTTTTCTGAAGCACGGGAATTCTGCATCTTACAGCAGCCGAGCTGAGAGAGCTTGCTGAGCCCCAGCTCTTCCACCAGCACCCGCAGCAACCTCTGCGCCTCAACACCAGAGTCAAAACAGAGCGTCAATGGTTTGTCACAGCACCCCCCTGACAGGCTGAGCCAAAAAATAAAAGACGACTAAATCCTGTAAAAATTTTGACCATGTTCATTTTTGAGAGGACATTTTTGTAGGGGCTGTGACTAAGAGAAAAAACATGAAAATGGAGTCCTGACTCCGCACCCAGTTCTTTAACATCGTTAGAGCTACCACTAAAGGCTGTTACATATATACAGCCTTCTAAAGCTGTAAGGGTAATCTAATACTCAGAATTTCCAGATTCTAGATTTTATTTTTCAGTCCCATGTCCTCTTGCTTATGATACCATCTACGTCTCTGTATGGCAGACTATGCCAACAGCTCTATTTACCCAAGGACCATTAACTAGGAAAGCACATCACTCCGGATGTAGCTGGAGTGAACGACTATGCCTCCCAGTAGCATAAAAAAGGATGGAAGGGGGACATTTTTTCTTCACCATACATGAAAGCTAGTTATAACATATAACAAAGGTTAAGAATACGTATTTGCTGGTGTTCTGGCTGGAGAACAAGAGGAGCTACAGCCCAATCTGGATTTCCACTGAAACCAGTAAAACTCGTGGCATTAAAGGATTTTGAAGCACACTGCAACATGCACCAAAATGCCTGGGAGAGAGCTTTCCCCACCTCCCACCACACAGCTCCTCCCGGACAAATACGGCTGTTCCAGAGCACCCACATACACACACAAATAGGCACACAAGAAGAACCTGGGGACTTTGCCAGCTTCCTTTCCATTAACGCAGGAAATCTGCAGGTGACTCTTTCCAAGAGTGACGCTCAGGCAGAGAGCACCTGAAGCAGCACCCAAAAGGCAGGATGACTAAACCCTTGTTTTCCTTTTTGTTATAAGACAATTTACAGAAGATCAAACCTCTTCAAGACCGCTCCCTGATGTATACATTAAATAGCTTCTAGGTTTGGGGCTTTTTTTTCCGATCAGGTCCTGATCCTGTGACACGTTACGAAACACGGACTGCACTGACGTGTTCCCCCCTGCCGCAGGCACGGATTTCTGTGAGCATCCATGTCCCCAGTGCATCGGGGATGTAAGATTATAGTAACACATGCGTCACTATCCCTCTTTCACAGGATATATGGTCAGGACAGATCCACAAGTTGCAGGTTAAACTGGCCAGCATATATAAATGGGAGAAAGAATTATAAATGGGCATTTATTTCACAATTTGGAGAGACTTTTCTAAGAATATATAGATTGGAAAGTGGCATTCAAAGAGCATTGTGCTTGGCAAGGTTTCAGATTTTTTTTTGTGAACTGGATCTTCCTCATCTTTCCTTAAAGGGCTCAGAAAAGTATTTCCAATGCAGTTTTGCATACTCTGGTGGGGAAAAGAATTTTATGGACAAGTAGCACAACATGGACAGAATAGATGCTAGTAAATGTGGAGAGTACAGAAAACGTGTAAATTTTCCAGAAGTTTTTATTGCCCTGAGCACTAGAACTGAAAAATTACACGTACAATGAAAACTCGAAAGTCCTTTTACAGTTCTCCCAACCCAGCAAATAATGACCCAGACCAAATAATACTGCACTAACTTAAATGGTCCCAAATGGTTTCATTGCTCTGCATCATAAAGGGTTCAGCCAAAAAACTCCTTTAAAATTGGTTTCTTTAGAAAATCTTGGCAAAATCTAGCAACTTAATGCTCTAGAAAAAGAGCACTGCATATGTTGGAAGTTACTCGCTGCTGAGCCCGTAGTACCTTTCTCACTCCAGTCGGACATGTGCTGGCAGCCGCCGAGGAACAGTGCCGCCAGCCTGCCGCATCAGAAGCCCTTCGCCTGGGGCAACCAGCGTGCGCAAAGCCACCTGCTCTGACTTTACTCCTAGCAGCTGCATCGGCTAAGCTGTTCTGGGGCAGGAGTATGCCGCAGCGTCACCAAGGAAGAGGGAAAGCAAAGGTCAGAGCGGGGCAAGGAAGCAACAGAAATGCATTAGGAAAAATAAAAGGCAGATGTAAAGAGCAAACAGCAATGAAAACAGGCAGAGTAAGTGTGCAGTACGTGAGGGCGCTGTACAGGAGCACGAGGCAAACTCCTGCACCTCAAGGAAGTGGCATTTGAGATGTATTAGCCAAGTGGATTCCTAAAATCCCCATTTTCCTATTCTTCCACAAGGAAATAGGAAATCTAACCACTACATCAGAGAAACCCCTAAATTAAAAACCAGCCACAAGCTCCTGGCCTTGGATACACTTACACAGCAAATAAAGGTAGGATTAAAGCCTAAACTATACTTCCACTATAATCTACCTAGTAAAAATCACTACAGACAGACTTCCTTGAGGACTAAAGCTGTAAGTCCCTAGCCACAGCCTCAGAATCACACAAAATTCAGGTCAGAAGGACCCTATCTAGTCCAGCCTGACATTCTCACTGCTGTCAAACTTACATGCCAGCTAAATCAAAGCTCACAAGGGTTCACCGACGTTTCCTGCAGTCACACCTCTTGCTGCCGTAAGGCACGACCGCAGTGTCCCACACACACGTACACAGGCTGGTTTCGTGCTCTGCTGAGCCCTCCCGCCACAGCGAAATGCTGCTCCCAGGGCAGGACCCTGCAACCGGGATACCCACCTGCAGTACCTCCACCCTTCCCTGCAGGGCCCCAAATGCCTCCCTGAACACCCCGAGACCAGACGCCAGAATCGTTACACCTCCTACAATCCGCTCTCCCCTGTTCTGCCTCTCTCACTGAAATGGTCTTCATAAGACAGCAGGAAAGAGAAGCCCTTTTCATGTCTGTAACATCACTATTAAGACCCTGCAAGAATGTGAAATACAACACCTTACCAAGATGACTCTGGGCCCGAAAACACTGATCAGCCATTGCTCTGAGAGATTATTTGGCGTTTGGGAACATCTCGACAGCAAACGCATACCCTACCCAGACACAGCAACTAACAGAGCAGTTTATGGCCCCAGGAAAGAGAGGAGGAACTGGATACATTTCAACCTTAATTTTCACTAACCTACAGCCACTTTAGTTGAAGTAAAAAGGTCATTAGCAAAACACCTCTCACACAGTTTACAAGAAGGGCGACTTTATGTACCCCCTGAAAAGTCCCAGGCTGCACGTCTCTGGATCAATGACCAGAGTTACTACAGCCTCTGCTGTGGAAAAGCTAAAGCCAAGCCAAAGGCTCAGGGCCCATCTCCAACATATTTGCAGAGGCCCTGCAAGGAAAATCCTTCCATGAGGCCCCTGAATGACACTGCTGTTGCGCCAGCTCCCCATCCGTCATCCTCCTGCACCTCTGTGCCCACAGAGAAGAACAAAGCAGCAACTATTTTGCAGTCTCACTGCTCAGAGGTGGATCACCTCCGGAGGGAATAAGTTCCAGAAATGCAAGAAAATTCACAAAAAAGGGGCGGGAGGGGGGCGGGGGAGGGGGAACAACAATCGACAACGCTTTGCTAAATGCACCACCCTACGACCGAATTCCCACTCCTGCATACTCTGTGGCTGAAGCTGGCGGATTCCTTCACGCTTGGGGGCAACGTCTATTCCCAGCCAGGTGTCCAAGCAAGACACGCGGAGCTGAGCGTGCTTGCTCCACACCTAACATAATAAACCCTCCCAAACCCAAGGGCTGGGTCATCGAAGATACATATACGCGTATACACACATAGATTAAACCTCCCATTTTGGCATTTCCAGAGCTAGACAAAGCTGCCCTGTGGGTCATATCCAAACCCCAGCCCGCGAGCAGGTGATGCCTACTGTAACTTGTCTCTAGGAATTAGACATATCTTTGTTTCTCTATCCCCCACATCTAGTCTCTCACACTTTTTGAGGTCTCTGTCTCAAAGACATATTAAGCACATGAATGTCCTCCACTAACTGATAGGCTTTGCATTGACGTACAAGGCATGCCCAGTCTTGTGATGGCAAACACAAAAACAACTCTTTGCTCGTTTTCATACGCTCGCCGTAAAACAACTGTGCCGTTGGCAGAGTTGCTGAAGCACACGCTGCCTAAAACACGGAACACATGCGTGGGGCAGAAAGGAGAAACACATATGAAAACCAGCAAGCCAGCCTCAGCAGAAGAGGTGGTCTTTTCATAAACAAAACCCACAGAACAGCAACAAAAACAATCAAGCAAATGAAGTGTCACACTGAGAAACAGTGAGTCACGCTCCCGTACAAAGGCACATTTCTTTGCTTTCGCATGACAACATTGTAAGTGTATCTTTTTCCTTTTTGCCAGCCAGAGGCATAAAACCACTCACTGACAGACCTAAGGTCTTTAAAAATGTAAACATTTACAACAAAAATACACACTTCTGAAATACGAACACTTCAAAAAGTTCCGGTTACACTTAGTAGTAAATCCAAGACTTTAAACAGAATAACAACTTGCATAACTGTATATCAACCTGCTAACCTAGTCCACCATTTCACATGGACGTTCACAGATTTTAAGTTTTAATCTTTTTAAGTAGTACAAATACCAAATACAATGAAAATTATTTCCCTATTCAGGTTCTCCATCTATTTTCATCTATATCTTAACCCAAATTCCTACAAATATCCAACTCCACCTAACGTATACATATCACACTGGGAATCCTCCCCAGGAAACACCAATTACACAGCACCCTCAAATGCTCCCTATAAATTTCATATAAGGGATAATAAAGTCATCCTGCAGAAGAACAATTTCAGAATAATGTGCCATACAACTTTTCTGGTAACAGTCAGGCTTGCTGCTCCTTGCCTATGGGCCCACGTGTAAAACACGTACAATTACATTTCTCTGTTTCACACAGCTTGCACAAACTGGTCGATCCAACTTCATCAAGACCTCTAAAAGTTAGAAGCGCTAAGAGTTTCTGTATTCCACTTACAAAACACAACTTGGGTATTTTGTGCTGTCGAGTAAATAGCGATTGCTTGGCCTTACATGAGGATTTCAAACTCCGCCCACTGAGTACACCATGGTATAAAACTCTCAATACCTAGCTGGCACACTGTTTGCAGTGTCCTTGCCACTGCAGATGAGCTGATCGCATCATTTACAGTCAAGAGCGCAAACCCAAGCAGAAAAAAAATTTACTAACTTTACCAGAGAACAACTTCCTTCATTACTGGTACAGGTAGTAAACTCTAGTCACCAAGTTACCGATACCTTTGCCCCAACTTCTTGATTGAGAACCGTGTTTGAGGGTTTCCGTATCAAACCAAAAAATGCAGGTTCACACACGGCTTTTAGGACTTTTCCCATAAGGCTTTTCTTAACAAGGGTAAGGTAATTCATCATGTTTCTGCATGTAAACTGCTTTCCCTTCACTTAGTGTTCACAAAAGTAAATTGCCGAATAGCCACTTTCTGTTGGCCAACAGAACAATGTCACTAATCTCAGAAGATACAGACAGAACTTGCAGAATTTCAGCTCTTTATGTGTCCATGCATTCACCTCTGTAACTATAGCCTGTTTTTCAATTGCAGCAAAATAAACATACATAAAACCAGGGACATCCTGAGACAAACCCACGAGCGTCACTTCAAAAGACAGAGAAGGTAAAACAGATCATTTTTAAAAGGTATTTTTTACTGCTCTTTCTTCACATACAACTGACACAAGTATTCAGTAGTAGACTATTTCAGAACTGTAACCGATGCCGGAGCAGTGGGTAACAGATTCGATGAGATGAAAGGAAAAGGCTGCCAGAGCAGCAGTGAGAAATTGCCAACCCGTACATATAACAAGCCTTAGTGTCACAGCTGGAAAGGAGAAGCTGGATTTTAAAAACATCAAGAAGAATCAGGTAACTGGATTTCAAGAGAGCGTGAAGCACGGTGGTTAAAGAGGCACTGTGTCGGGCACCAGGGAGATGGCGTAGTGGATGGGAGGAGGAAGAAATAACAAGCTGATAAGGAAGAGTTCCTATGAATTAAGTTGCACTTTGCAGTTGATTGCTCTTAATCTGGTCGAAAGTTGAGACAGTGACTATGTCGGGTTTGCAGTTCCCCCATCTCCAATACCGATGAAAAGATGACCTACCCAAATTAATCACTGAGTCCTTAACAAATATTTGCAAAAAGCCAACTAAAAAAGCCACAACCAAAATCCATACGCACGCACACGCAGTACTTCGTTGCTGCCTGTTCACCTAGCTTTCTGCAAGGACAATGCAAAGCCATTAAGCCCGGAGACTTACTTCATCCTCCATCTATTTTATCCCCTTCCATCAAGCTGTGTGTATCCACCCTATGCTGACATTTAAATAATGCACCCACCGGGGAACAGCAGAGCCGCAATGAAGGACAGCAGCCGTCAGTCACCGCTAACCCAGAATAGCGGTGAACCAGTCTTCACAAAAAGGCTCTCGTTTGCTTCCAAACGCAGCTTCGCTTGAGCATAAAGAGTTCTTCTTTGTGAGAAACCAAATTCCCTAACGCTGAAAAATAAAAGGCACAGCTCATTTTTAGACTTTCCTTCAAATGTCTGGGTAACAGACTTCACTTTTACAGCCCCCTACAATCGGCAGGAGACAGAATACACCGTGGCCTGTACTGGAGAGCCAAGAGCTGGGGTCTGCAGGACCACAGAGAAAGGGGTCAGGCCACAGTCACTTCCCCAGCTCTCGGAATAAAAACCCACTACTTATACTGAATACCTTCGCACCACACTAAGGCGGCACACGGGTGTTTTCCTGTCAACAAGAGAGAGACTCACAACCTGCAGCTTGGAAGAACCTGCTCGGCTCTCTGCCGCTTCAGCCCGACCATTACTAGTGCTCACTAGGCTGGTTTCAGTCTATTTGCTGGTGGAAGTCTCCACACCGCTCCAGGCTTCACTGCAAGAGCCTGCTCCCAAAGCATGCCGTGCCTACACGCACCAGCACCTGCACTGCCTCGGCTTACGCCACATCAAATCAGCAGGCCAGCGGGGTCTCTCCATCCTAACAGCATCTTCTCCTAATAGGATGTCATATACGCAGTACCAATCCGTGTCATTAGAACTTGATCACTGAAATTCAGCCTCATCTTGAGATACCTTGCTCTGATCTTCAATATCAAATAGTAACACCTTACAATCACTTGTACTCGCTCAAGCCCAGACAGTTAAATGCTCTGGAAGATGTTACTGCTCGAAGCAGAAAAGCAAGCAAAAGGTTGGGACTGAAATAAAAACTGGCAGCAGGGGACATTCTGTGGACCTCTTCAGCTTTTAGGAATTCCTGCTTTTCTGAAGACAGAAGCACTGTAGGTCTTTTTCCTCAGTTTTCCTGAATGAACTACATTGCGGTCAGTAAAACACCCATAGTGATTCTGTAAACATCTGTAAAACCACAAAACGAATCCTTCCTATTTACATATTCAGAGGTACGGCCAGATGCACGTTTAGTTATTCATCCCACTTGACCCTTTACAGTCAGAGAAACCCAATGAACTGAAGCCATATACTATTTCCCAGAAACTGCTCAGTCCAACAAGCCTGTGCAGCAGGATACCCTAAGTGACTTCCAAACAGAGAAGACAGCCTCTCCGCGTACATCCTCTATATGGCCCTCACTGGCCACTTCTCCACAGTGAAAAATGCTCTCATTTTTGTAGCCATCTCTGTTGCCATAGGTATCAACAAGACCTAGAGAAGCATTGCACAACATTGCAAGCATGATTATCTACATCCAGAAATCTCAGTCTCACTACTGGTCTTCCCAGAGTTGGGGGACTACCTTAACACTCATTGTAATACAGTCCTAAAACTGCCATTCCAACCTGAAGTGTAACATGGGTGACAACCGCATGGACTCTGTTCATCCTCTTCAAGGCATCCATCAAGGAAGACATTGCCTCTTGTCCTGCATTCTAACAGACGAGATGGTTTCGGGTCGTGGTACACAAGGCGGGCAACGACAACCGAACGGCTAACTGCCGCTAGCCGCCATCCCACGCCCCCAGCTGCACACTCCTACCCCTCCCTTGCACCAGCTCTGGCACTTGACATCTCAGCGAGCTGCTTCAATGTATTAAATCCATCAGAAACTAACGCAGTGGAAGAGGGGGAGAGAGAGAGCATGCGCTTTTCTGCCAGTTCAGCAAACCAGTCTGGCCCTTTGCTGGACTCGGTGCTAGAGGTGGTGCCTCCACAGCACAGCTGAGACTGGGGGGCAGGCTGAGGAGAGACCATCCCTTTTAGCAGCAGAGACTTGTTAGATCAGCCGAAGTGTCTGACCAAAGGATCCCTTGGCCAGTCACCACTGAAAATGTAACAGGTGATGTTAAAACACAATTCTGGGGGCAGGGGAGAAGGGAAAACGGGAATAGAACCGAAACACTTGAGTATTAGTTCCCCAGTGCCCAGAAACACCAACAATCTGCCAAAAACCTGGTGCCAGTCCCAAGAGATGCTACCGACGTTTCGTCAGAAGTGATGTAGCAAGCGCAGACCGAGATGCCGTGATGCCTATACACTTGAGTATGTTAAGGACATCCTTTATCACCAAAAATAACTGCAGCACTGCACCACCACAGAACGGCAACAGAACATCTAATAAAACACGTTGGCACAATAAAAGGTTGCAGATGGACACCAGGCATGGGCACGAGGCTGGGTCAGCCTGCGAGTAGAAAGGAAAGAGACGAGAAACAGATTGCAAGTATTTTCAAGCTGTATCACAGCTGATAACTATCCTTGCTTTTACAAAACACACCACCACGCAGTATTTCATAGCCCCGAGTATCAGGATTTTGTGACTTGCACATGCCAGCTGGAATCCCAATGACTGCTGTTCTATGAGAGCTGCTAAGGTCTGGGCACAAGGCAAGAGGCAAGCTAACAAGTTCCACGACAGACAGACAATTTCACCACACTGCCACTGCAAATGACTAGGCAGTCTAGTTCCTACTTTGCCCTTTCCTAGTACCCTTAGTATCTTTCTCCTTTGAATCACTCAAGCAAATGTGGTTTCAAGCTCTAAAAGTCAAACATGAGTGATAAGTTCACACAGGATCACTCAACCAGAAGTGTACCATGACAGTTTGTGCAAGACAACCTCCACCCAACTTTGTAGACATCATCTCATTTATATTCTCAGACGAGCATATCAGGCTCCAGTCACAATCTGACCCTACCCTGAACAAAAAAATACATACGATAATAATCCTGAAATGCCACCAGCCCACCAGTCACCCTTTAAATATTTTTATTGAGAAGTCAGGAGGCAGACAGGAACTCCAGTTTACCCATATATTGTCAGAAAACACACTACTGAAATGACAAACGAGACGGCTGCTTTATTTTGAAACATACAGTCTTAAACACATACTAATTAAAGGCTATTAATTTTCCCCGAGAATTGAAACTCAATCTCATTACTGACTTTTAGGCTTCAAAGTTATGCCATAAACATTTCAAATATCACTTGCTAGAAATATTCAATGCACAGATTTCACGCAAGTATGTATTTTTTTCAGTAACAGGAACTTGAGCGTTCTCAGGATAACCTTTGTTTCAAAACTGGATTACGTTAACAATATGGTCTGGTTTGGTTTTACTAGATAATTGCACTAAACACGCTACCACTGACTGCCAAAAAGCTCCACTGTTTCAAGGGTTATTAACCAGTTTACTACAATCGATTGCCTCTCGACTATTTTGAAACAACAGACGGTCAGTCATCCCAGAGCAACGCTGCCAGGAATGCTAAAAACTGTAATAATCAAAAAA
>KL271136.1:9990-28321 GCA_000699545.1 Podiceps cristatus
CCCCCAAAAAAAAACCAAACCAACTCCCTTGTATCAATAAACCTTAATGGATTTTGTGAAGAACTGTTCTAATACCTCCACCATCAAGTGCAGATTCTCGCCTCACTCGCAGTACAAAGGAGCGGAACGAGCGCTACTGTGGCGCAGTGCTCTTCAGCTTACAGCTAAGAACAATGGCTGCTGGGAGGAACAGGTGCTGTTTATCACATGGCATCACAGAACTAACATGAACTCAGGTTACATATCTCCAGAGCTTTTACCCCAGATTATCCTACCTTTTGAAGACTAAACGCAACTTACCCCAAAGTAGACACTTAATTCTGACTGGCAGCATTGAATACTGATCTGTTCAGACTGTGTTTATAAGAAAACTTCCTTAAACTGAGTTCCACTGCCTTAGGCCCAGCCCACCATTGGGGTAAGAGCTGCTATCCTGGTTTAATGGGCAGGGGGAGAAATTTAGAGTTGGTGCTTCTGTGGTCTTAAAATCTGGGATTGCTCCAGGCCTAAAACCTGTCTGAATAGTTAAGTACAAGCCATTTTGTATAGTTAAAAATAACAACAAAGTTCACCCAAGCCATTCAGTTACATCTTAATCTTTTTATTTATCAAAATACATACAATGAGTTCTACAAAACCCCATATACCATACAGCGTTTTGGTGGTTTAAATTAAACAGACATAGGTCTTCAGGTAGCATAAAGACTATTCTAAATAGACATACTGTCATTAGTTTAATGTATCTTTAATGTGAAAAGCAACATGACCCTGTAATCTATCAAAATACACATAATTTAAATATTTTATAAAAAAGATCAAGATGGTTCATCATTAATTACAGTAGCAAACAAAGTGCTGTCTTTTAAGAATTTGGAACATTTGTATGTACCTCTCAAAATGGTGAAATAAAGTTCTCTTCTTGAGCTATAGCGGGAATCAGAGCAGTCTCCAACTCCTTCTGCTTCTGCAGAAGACCCTGAAATAAATGGGAGTATAAATGTGAATGTTCTGTCTTCCTCAGGCAGCCTGAAATCATAAAATGTCATTGTTTCATATTTTAAAACAATTTACTTGTTAAGGCTCAATGCTTTTTTAAATATACCACTTGAAAAAAAAACCCTGAATAACATAATACAGCCAGTAAAGCAGGTACTCAAGACTTCCTGTCTTCTGCAAAAGAAGGACTTGAACTGTGAGAGAAGTGGAAGCCAGTCATTTCCAGGGATGGCTGTGCACAGGAAAAAAGACTTTTCCACTGTATAAAATTTAACTTGCTCAGTCCTCTGTGCAGTGTCACTACATGTGTGGTATTCTACTGTATTCTTGTATGAAACTGAATCTAAAACCTTGATGGGTACCAGCTTATGTTTAGTCTTAACATAAAAGATAAAGGGCAGCATTACCATTTGAGATAGAACAGTCAGAAGCTTTAGGATGTATGTATTTACTCTCAAAAGGTAAAAGCTTCCTGCTTTGTTAATGCCTCTCGTAAGTACTAGGCAATGGAGAAAACCTGTGATAAAAACCTCTGGGAAGTGTGTCCTTGGCGATGTGATAAGTAATACACGATATAGCCATGTCAGGTACACTCATAAATTTGAATTAACTCTTTTTACTGTAATTAATAGGATTGTATCTATCAGTACATCTGGCCTCTTTAGTCTCTACCCCTTTTAGACCTGTCAGAAGCAATTTGGTACCAAGGAAGTTTGTTTACAATTAAAAAAGCAAAGTTAGTAAGTTACCATGGTATTTGATCTCAGCGGTACAGGACCCTGCGCAAAGGTAAGGGTTACAGGCTGCTGGCACAGCTCAGGACAGACCTAACACAAGCCCCAGATACCACAACAACTGAGGTATGGTTTTCCCGTGGCACAGGAGGGGCGAGGACATGCAGAACTGACTTCAGGTAGCAAAGTGTCTGTTAGACTTCACTTTGCATCCTTCCAAAAGCAGCAGCTGCCTATTTTCAATTACTTCATGAATTGTTTTTTAACTGATCAACAGTATCTGCTATTTCTATAATATTTTTTGTTCAGTCCCCTTGTCAATAATTACTTTTATTATAGAGTATCTTTTGCATTTAGTAGTGTTACAAAACAAATCCAAGCAATAAACTGCCTTAAAGCAACCCAGAGCTGAAAAAACATGTAACACTGAAAACTGGAACAAAGTCTATCACATGGTTTGCAAAGGTCATAGAACAGGCCCCGAGACCAGTCACGTGAGTATCTGCAGGGGGCCAAGCTGTGAGGTCACTGCATGTCCTTGGCCAGCCTGCCGGTGGCTGGCGAGAGCCCTTAGCCATTGTAGGCTACAGCCTGTTGGCAAGTGGTTTTACTGCCTTAGTAAAAACGATGCTTTGGCATGTACTGACTGTTGCTGGGTTTTTGATCCTTTTTTCTTAAACTTTGCCCTTACGTTTTACAAATACTTAATTCACTCTGCTGGATGAAAAAACTTCCACCGACTCTTGATTTCAGTGAGGAAAATACGAATCTGGTGATAGCTCCTATTACTGTTGTCACCTGGGATACAGGAAGAGAGTTGCTGTCTTGTAACAAAGGTGATGGCAGAACCTTTGCCCTCTCCGCCCTCCAGCTTCACTGGTGTTGCCCGTGGGTCAGCCAGTTCAGCAAGGTCCATTGAAAGACTACCCTGACATTAGTCTTGAGCCACTGTTAAGACCTGAACATATACTACGTGTCAAAAATGCCCCCAAGCTCCTGTTTCTTAAGTTTGCCAGCATGGATATTATCACCTTAAGCGTCTTCAAATACCCATGGGTTTGTTCACCTCAGCAAGCACAAGGACCAAATTGTGCTTTGAAGCTGGTTCCATTCTTAACCAAAATACCACTGGCAAAGGAAGCCTGAATACCAAATACTTCACAGCTGCAGATATTTACAGAAGTGTTAATGAGCATTTGGGAAGCCCAGATCCAGCCAGACCTATCTGGAAGCTGTTAGAAACTGGCAACCTTTCAGGGTGGAGAGCTGCCATGACCCGTCATTTGCACAAGGAATGTACCTACTACTGAAGCATGATATATGCATGGCAGAACTTCAGCCTTTCTAAAGCACAGCAGGTAATTAATAGCGTTAACTACTGGTAGTTTTGTTGTACTTAAGTCTATCAGATCTTCTTTATTTTGATCATTTATGCAATTTTTTTTCCCTTAAGGCAAAGAAAAATAAATAGTGCTGCTAGCAATGAAGTCCTTTTAGCATGGAGCCATTCAAACCCAAGGAAAGATACTGATACATGTTTAGTGTTCTTTAAGAACGAAATGCAAACCTAAAAGTAAATGTTTCTTTTTGTCTTGCAGTCCCGTCAGGCCATTTAGAAGCATAAAAGGAAACTGTTCGTGTAATTGTCCAGACCTGCAGTTTGAATCTGCTATGGGCTGTACGTTGTTGCCAACAGGTGGAGTATTAAATTCACTCATCTTTTAATAACCAGATGCCTGACAGTATTTTTCCTGGTATTCTTACTCCAATCAGGAAAATATGTAACTTCACAGTTACCAGCTATAATCTTTTGTGCTGCTTTAATTTACCACAACATGGATGCTTAAAGACAGTCTCACCATCTTCAAAATCCTTCTGGCAATCCTGTAGATCTAATCATTACCAGTAACTTTTACTACAAATAGAACAATGTATACAAACATATACAGGCTTTTGTCTTAGGAGCTCTTGTGTGTGTAGTATGAAACTACATTTCGTTTTATATTCACTCACTGTATCTGGCTGATTTGACAAATCCTCAATTTTACTATTACATGTTAACTGAAGAATAGCTATCTTGGAAGGATTTAAAAGTGTTCACACTTCAAATTTGCAAATTAGAGTATTCTTCTAGGACTGCACATGACTACCACCTCACTAACCCTTCCGCACCACCACGCTGCTCTGTCATGACTGGCTTACCCGTGAAATGCAGATGTGAAATTTCATTAACAGGGGTCCTAGTGTTTTGTTAAAATACTATTCTTTCTCCCCCAGAAATGGAAACATTCTCACTATAAGCTGCCCTAACTATCAAAACCTGGAGACTAAAGCAACCTATTCCTCGTGGTTTCAAGTTTTCTCAGGTACTCTGGTGTTCCACAGCTAATCTAAGGACTAGGAAGTCCATAGTCGCGCTCTAAGGACCAAAGGTGCAAGTAGTGCATGAAAAACCAATTAAAGAGGGAACAAAAGTAGAGGACAGGACTCAAAACTTCATATATGATAGAAAAATGAATTAAGATCTAATGCTTATGACTATGTAATACTTTACAATGTTCCTTTCGACTTTAGTATATATATATATACATCCATGTTTATGCAATAACTTTTTTCCTTACCTGGCGTAATTCTGACAATCCTTTGAGAATTGCTTGTTGTCTCTCTCTGATTTTAACTACATCAGGATTTAGAAGAGGATCCCTAATGTGATCAGAGCTAAAAATCTGTCGTGGCGTTTGGTAAGAATCTAAAAGTAAATGTATATCAAATCAGTTAACAATACTCTTTATCGATTTTTTTTTTTTTTAATTTTGAAGCAGCAGATTTTCACAGCTTGTGAAAATCAGGTTTTGGTTGCTATTAGATCACAACCACTATTTTTAAGTTTAGAATCCTAAACCCAAATCTATATACAATAATGCCAGAGGAATGCAATCATACTTCATTAAAGGTAAACAGACAAAAAGAGACAGGTAAAAGAGTAAAAAATTTTGTTACTTTTTCTTTTTAAAACTTTTTCTGCATTTAGTCTGTTGTTTTGGGTTTGTTGGTTGGTTGGTTTTTTTATACAGCGTATCATTTGGTTGCATAGACTTTCTGTACAGTCCTGTGACACACACAGAGGTTACTACAAAATGCAGTAAAAACAAATACCAAATTGAATTGTAGCACTTTGAACTAAATCACTGTAACATCTCTTCTACATGAATCAGTTCACAATACATTTCAGTACCATTAAACTGGGGATACTGTGGGTCATGTGTTGAAGGTCTGGACACTGGTGCACCTGGATCAAGGCAATATACTTCATTTGTTCGAACATATGGAATAAATTGTGAAGATGGAGGTCTTCCAGCTTCTGTAACGGGAGGAGGGGAGCTCCTCTGCTGTGTATCTGTCTTGGTATTTTTCTCTCTTTTACTATTGTTGTTATTATGCACCAGGAAATGAGAAGCACGTAGCTGGTTTTGTTGTACTTGGTGTAATCTGTTCCTAACTGCTGGAACAGGTGGTGATTCAGATCTGTAAGAAACAATGTCAATTAAAAAAAACCCCAAACACTACTTAAGTAACATGATTAATTTTCTCAAATAATAGAGACAAAGAATCCTTAGAGGACTGATTATTTTTTAAAAAATAAAAATCAGTAAAGCAAAGCATGTATATTTCACTGTTAATGTATTTACACATTTCATTAATGCTGAGTATTGACGTACCTTTCTTCATTCATATGATTGTTATGTAATTGTTCTTCCTAGGAGAAAAACAAGAATGTCAAAGTAAAATTAAAAGCTTCATTTTTTTTTATATTAAAAGTTTTTATTTTTCAAGACAAGTTTGTTACAAAATTTCAAAACGACTGTCTGACCTGGGTTCAGGGGAAAGGTATTTATCAAAGACTTGCATTAAAGAGACTTGTAGTGTCTATAAACAAAATTAAACAAATTACAGGAGGATTTGTTCCAATTTTCTATGTCTTTGGCAGTTCTAGGCGCTATCAAAAATACTCTATATTCCAATTACCTTGGAAAGATGCATTTATCAGTTCAGCCCAAGATAATGACTATTAAAGGCACGGTTGTGTTTCCAGATAGCTTCTACTGACTGGATCTGTTTAAATTAAAAATCTTAACATATCCCATGCTTCTTATGGTATCAGACAATGCTTGCTTATCTTAAAAATCTGCTTAAAATTCATTGTCCCATTTTTCACGTACAAAATTCTCAAACATTTACCTTTCAATAACATAAGCACAAAACTCAGATTTAGCATTAACCTCAAATAAACCTTTAAAGATACCTAAAAATAAATAAAAGCTAAGTCACAAAATCTCTGATCATGAAGAATGAAACAATGCTGTAATACCACTCTTTACACAAAGGGTAGTAATAGGAAAATTCTCAGCGCTTGAGTTAGGTAACTGAATTCCCACTCAGGCAAGAGTCTTAAAAATACACACCCTGTTGTTAAAGACCAAATAGTTACCTTTCTGACTCTATGTCCCTTATTCTTCATATTCATTTCTTCGCGAGGTGAAGGAGACCTGTCTGAATAACCACCCTTTTTTGGGCAGAGATTCCCAGGGGTATTTCTTTCTACCAACTGAAGCAGCTCCATTTGTCGCCTTACTTTGTTTTCTTCTCTTTGTTTCTGTAGCTGTTTAGGGTATCTTTCTGAGGCTGGAATGTATCTTTTTCCAGGCTTGTTTATGTTCCAGTCAGGTCTTTTGCTGTATTTTTCTGAAGGCCTATTTTGTCTTTCTTTTCTTGCATATTGTTCATATAGATCACTGTAAATGCCACCATTCTCTTTTCCTGAAATTTTATCTTTATCTATATGCTGCATTTCCTTCTGGTATTTTTTGCTGCTAGAGGTTTCTTTATATTCTATGGAAATTTCAGGTGATCCACAACACACAGTTCTTTCCTCAGCTGACTCGGTGAATGCTGAAGTATTAAAGTCATCTAAAAAAATAATTATATTTTAAATCCAAATCTAAGGTATTCAAAGGACTTGTTTGACTTTCGTATGCATATCAATCTATCATTACTGATTTTATTCAAAAATTGGTTGTTACAATTTTAAAATGTTTTTTTATTTTTTTTTGATGTGGAAGATAGATAGGACCAGTAGAAGCAAACTCGACTGTGGGCGGGGGAAGATTAGAGAATGAAATCAAGTCACTGTAAAGCAAAGTAATTTCTATAAAGTGAAACTACATTAAAAATGTAGAATTCTATTTCTGTTATGGTACACAACAGTAAAGAGCAAAACACAGCTTCTATTTAGTTTTTCAGCATGCTGATGGTTTAGTCACATTCACAACACTACTGGGAGTAACATACCTGCTCTTCCAATGGAAATATTTTGTTCCATTTTTAAATTACTAACAATCCAGCTTCTTTCTTTATTAAGGGGCATGCACAAAAACATTTAATTTGTAAACTCCCCAAGTTCATAAGAAGCTTTAAAAGAAGCTAATACATTTCTAAATACAAGGCATAAAGTGACTGTACATTTCCACTGAATCTGCTCATTCACACCTCATCTACAACATTAAGAGATGAAGACTAAGTTTGATCTGTTGGGGGTTTTCGGGGGGTTGGGTTGTTGTTGCTTTGGTTTTGTTTTTTAATGGTGTGATGCAAGATCAAGATAAAGACTGGAAAGTATTCTATCTTGATAGACCTGCATTTGTATTTGGGTGTTTAGCAGAATTGTAGAAAGGTTTTCTAAGCATTTGAGCAGAAGCTCTCATTGTCTGAGTCTAGTTTTCTGATTCCGAATTGCTGATGTTTCTGCCAATATTTTCAAGGATTCCTTAGAAGCTCAGCCCTGCTCGATACCAAACCACGTTACATAAACCTGTGAAGATTCACACTGAAAACTACTACAAATACATGTTTAAAGCCTTAATAAATTTAGTCCTACATGGCTTGTGACCATGACTCCAAGTCAACACTATTTCAGACTGAGAGATTTGAATCTGTAATTGGTAAATAACAACTATACAGACATATAATTTATTTAGAATAGTGATATATTGTAATATCCCAACATGCTTGTGTTTATCCAAATACTTATTTCTAGTTTCATTCCATTCTGAATGACAGTCATTTGACCCCACAGCTCAGTTCCACAAATACGCTGTTCTACTGTCTGAAGGTACATCAGAGGAAGTAAACGTAAGAGTTGCATACCTGTCTGTACAGCGGTGTCTTTCCGAGGAGATGTCTGCTGATCAGTGTGGCTCTTAAGGTCATCAGAAAAAGTATGGCTTTGATCTGAAATGTCAGTGTTATGATTTTCAAATTCTGTATCACCTAAAAAGAAAGAAGTAAAATTGTTCAATTTAGTAACATATGTTCCATTTAAACCATGCTATCAAGTTACCAGACTATGGTTGTTTAGAACTAAAACAAGATGTAGAACTATGGTTGAGATCCTAATACTCCCCCTCTTCCACTGGAAACCTAATCAACAGCACATAGGTCCGAATATTACCTATACATTCCTGATAGTATCTCTGTATTTCTTCCTTTGTGTAATATAGTATTTGAAACTTACTAAAATACAATATTCTCTAGTAGTTAACACTGGTTATTTGTTAGGGAGGCTCTTTAAATAAACTGAAATGAAATTTGGTTTGTGAAGCAAAAGAGCAATTTCTGACCCAAAGACAGAAGGGGAAAAATCAAAAACCAACAACTTGCATGCAAACAGGCGAACTGAATATGAAAAGACTTGTACTTGCCACCACCAAGATTCTTCTGAAGTTTTGAAATGTCATGTCCCTTCTGAGCCAAGTCTCGAATGCGCTGTTCTTGTTTTAATCTCTGTGCTAATTCTTGAGCTTTCTGCATTGTCTGATAAAGCTCATTTGTTTTGAGAGTCACGAGTTCCTTTAAAAAAAGGAGTAAATACATGTGATCATGTATTTTGAGAATAAAATTAATAGGATTATTTAACCTCTATCTAATCCTCAAGGTTTACATATATTGAGTAAAGCCTTCTTAAAACAAAACCAAAACTAGCTGAGTAGATGCAATATGTAACATACAACTTTTATGATTATAAATTCAGAACCTCTGCTGTGCTAATGGAAGATGTTCCATCCTAGCATTAAAAAGCGAGCGTCTCTATCCCTCAAGTTATTTTGATATTTATCTCCTTTCTAACAAATTCATCTTTTCCTAAATGCCATCTGATTTCAGCTCTCTATGAGTTCCTATATCCTGTGGTTTAATGAAATAAAAGAAGCATAAATAAAAGTAATTTACAACCCCACTTTCCTCCTACTTCCACGGAAAGGAGATAGCAGAAGCCTCCCTAACAAAGGCATAACATCCCTAAATATAAGGATTACAGTTTCCAGACTCAGCAGGTTCAAGGTGTAGGAGACTGGGTCAAGGAAAATCTCCATTCCAAACTGCGTTACCATCTCATCCCCACTTCTACTGCATCTGCAGGTGGAAAGAACAACTGACAGCATAACATGTTTTGAAGGAGCTAGGCTATTACAGAGAAAGATGACTTTCCAGATTTTTTATCAGTTTGTTCTAGTATCTACAGGCATCTTATGACATCATGGAATTCTGCTAGTGTTCCAAATATGAAGCAAACAGTAATAGCTGCTACTGTGCCAAAAGGAATAAAACAGGCTTTTAACCTTCTACAGACTCTTCTGTAAGAGGTAAGAATCTACATAAATGCAAAATTTGTACTTACCAAAGGTCAAAATGTTACTTTTGATTTAACATCTATATGAAAGGAGTATGTAAAGCTCAGCAGTAGTTACAGAGGGGAAAACTCTAGAACATAAATGACTTTTAAAATTACTTTTCCAGTATGTATTTGGGAAAGTCTCTAATCCAGAGTGAAAGCACATCCAGTCAGATAGAGTTCATGATACGGAAGGATCTTAAAAGCATCGTTACCAACAATAATTGGATGACATACTTTGAGGTATTTTTTTACTTTAAAATTTGCATTTAAAAATGCCTGTGTCTGCATTATTTAAAACTGTAACTCCATTTTTTCCTGTTCTTATCTATTTCTCTTCCTGAAAAGGCCCTTGTCCAAAAAAAGAAACCTACCTTAAACTCGTATGGTGTTATACGTTTATTAATTGAGGAAATGGATTTTGGTTTCAAATGTCTAAATTTCAGAGAGTTTTGATTTTCAAAATGATGAGGCAACACTATTTTGAACGTGAAGAACAAGAACCGTTTTCCTCAAAACCCAGTATTATTACTATCTGCAATAAATAAAATGCAAAACCCTACCTCTTTTTGTTTTTGTTTCAGCATATCTTCTTGAAACTGTTTCTGCATTTGTTCTTTTTCTCGTGCTAGGCGCTGTTCTTCTTCTCGTTCTTCCCATTTTCTCTGCTCCTCCTCCAGTTGCTTCATCTTCTGTTTTTCTTCTACCTGAGCCATTATAGCTTTCTAGTAATATCAGGAAAAAGAAAATTAAAACATATAACATCAAAGGTATTATAAGCTCTATATTCACATACTTCCATATATGTATATAATAATTGGAGTTGGACAAAAAAAAAAATAATAATTTCTTTCAAACATGTTTCTCTCAATTTCTCATGAGAGGTAGGTGCCTTCCTTTTTTTTTTTTTTTTGGGGGGGGGGTGGGGGGGTGGTAAAAGGGGAAGAACCACCAGCCCAATAAAGCAGTTTGAAATACTCAAACAGAAGTAGCTTTTTATGTTTCAAAAAATGCTTTTTTCTCATAAAGAAATGGTCTGATTTTTACCTTCCAGTAAGCTATTATTTCAATCTAGCAGAGTAACAGTTTGACCAGAACCAGCTCGTTACATTTATACTAAGACTTATTTACACTGTGCTAAAGACATCATCATGCAGATATACATTCAGTTAGAGTGCCACAGAAGTAATGTAAATGACAGTAAAGTAGATAAAAATTTAAAGATTCATGGAGTGGGTACCTGCAAGTATCAGTCCTCCTGATGACAGTGGAGACTGAATTAAAATGCACACAAACCTACTAGAGCTCTAAAGACTGCACTGTACGTTTTCTGAGGCAAGAATTCAGTTACAGAAATGCAATCATCTGTGTACAACTATTAAAAGAGAACAGCAGCATCTAACTCAATGAAATCATAGAATGTTTTGGGTTGGAAGGGACACCTAGAGGTCATCTAGAAAATACTGTTAAACAACTATAAACATGTAATCAGAAGCATGGAAGTCAAACACCTCACTGGATTCTGGTATTAAATTTCATGTTTTATTCATGACAACACTATCTTTCATCCTTAAAATAGTGATAGTGAAACAGCAGTCTACCTGATGTTCTAGCTGTTTCTGCCGCCGCCTGTCTCTCTCTTCAATCTGTGCAGGGTCCAGGAGAGCTGTCATTGAACGGAGGAAACTATGAACAAAGAAATATGTAAATGTTTTTAATCATAAGGGAAAAAAAAATCCTAAAGCTTTAATTAGAATCACTTAGATTTTAAGTAGTATTTTCATATTGAGGTTATGCCATTGTATTAATTTACAATTATGAAATTCACTTTACTAAGGAACAAAGTAAGGTTATTTGCAGTAAATTTTATTAATGAACAGCTGAAGCACTTCTGTCTTTCAAAAGTGAAACGACAGGTATACCTGAAAAAGCAAAAGCTAAATGAATAGGATCCAAAGATCAGATTTAAAGAATCTTATCCAGGGTGTTTTTTTGTTTGTTTGTTTGTTTGGGGTTGGTTTTGTTTTTTTTTTTTTTTTTTTAAATTTCCGAAGAGGTATCAGGAATGTACTGGCTGGGAATATGATTTTCCTTACAAAGCTCACTCACCTGACTTTCTGACTGTGTTCCAAAGCACTGTTTTTAGCAGCTTTTTCTGCATTTCCCACCTTTGAGGGCATGAGGTTGCCTAAAGCTGCAGATGAAAAAGGGTGAATAAAAGCAGTCAGCTCCTTAGGGTCAGGTGACGGGCAAAGACTTTCAGGCTGCTTTTTGTACATTCCATTTAAGGGATGTTGTGTATTAGCATTAAGGTGGTTCTTTAAAGAATCAAAATGCATTGCCCATTTGTCATGCTCTTCGGCCTATATAAATATGAAGCAACAAAAAAACGGAAACACGCTCAATTACACTGATTCTATAAAGTATGGTTAACAAAACAGACAATACATATTTTGTAAAACAGGAACATTTGAAAAGCTGTTATGGGGCCGAAATACAGACAATAGTTAATTCCCTAAATGGGAAAACAGAAGTCCCTCTGTTGTTTAAAATCCAAGTCAGATCAGAAATTATACTGCTGATATATATACTTGGTCAGCAAAACCGTATTGCTACTATATTTTCAGGGAAAAAATAAATCAGAAAGTAGGAAAAAAAAGTAAGTTAACATGCACTCAGGCCTTTTAGTACTGCTTTTTCAATTTATATTACTATTCTATTCCATAATTTTTCTAATAGTTATGAGAACTGCTCCATTGAGAGGCAGCACCCTGTCCACTCTGCCATACTCTCCTCCTGTTCTGTACATGTTCCCTCTCTAGTAACATGAACAAGTGGCATCTTTTGCACTGTCCTACATTTACCCTCTCCATTTTATTTCTGATGGTAGCAGAATTAACGTGCTTTGGGCAGAGATACTAATCTCTAACTTCCTATTTTCAGCTAGACAGATCCATTATTAAATAAGCTTTCTTTCAAAATTTCTTCCGCCCACAGCAGCCACCACTGCTATCCTAGCAAAGCACCAAAACCACTTGCAAATGTGACATACTGGGTTTAAGTTTTTCTTCTGTACCACCCAGGCTTATCTTTTTGGCTCAGTGTTGGCAATTGGGACATTCCAATACATCATTAATGAAGATTTTTACCTAAGGGGCCTTTGGTTTTGCTGTAGGTTTTATCTTCTGACTTAAAAGAACTGCTCCTCTGGAGGGACTGGAGAATGGCTGCCTCAAAACTTGCATTCTGCAGGGAAAAAAACTAACATAATCTAATCTAATCAATCAGCTTTCTGGGAGTCCTTTCCTTAAGGAAAAATTCCCTTGTGTCAGAAGTTTCACACCTATTTATAAGAAGCAAGAAAATCATAGTCCAAATAATTAGAATCCAAATTATTTTCCCTCATGTTCCCTGACTTTTGTTCCCTTTGAATAGTCTGTGATGTAGAAGCAGAGTAAGTTGGAAAATCTACTTTATTCTTATGGAATTCTGTGGTGCAATATGCAGAAGTGTTGAGAGTATAACACAAGACCTGAAAAAAAGGATGTTGAAGAAAACGAGATTAAGTGCACATTAACTTCCTTTCAGAAAGAGGCTGGAACCGAGGTTACTGTTAGGTTACTCACTGGTGACTGCAACCATCTTCCCACAGCACAGCTATTAAAAAACAAGGCAGCTAATGAAGGAACCTTTCACAGTTTTGTTCCCTTCACAGTTACAAAGCTCAATTTGCAAAGGAAATTTGATTCCTTAGACAACTTGGGAAATGAAAAGACTTGTGTTGTGTATAGGTATGTAACCAACCTTGGCAGTGAGGGTGGTTTTTTGGGAGGGTGGGTAGAAAAGCTCTCTTCTAGTACTACAAACTGTGTAATTAAAATGAAGACTTTCTGTCTAGGAATTGTGTAATTGCTGTAAATGCCTTCAGTTGAGAGTAATAACTGTAGCCGTTTAATTCGGAAGGCCACAGACTGCCACTGTTCCTATCAATCAAGTTTTGGTAACCAAGATTCTTGTTGTTCACTAGCAATACATTCACATCATGAGATGTTCTGTATCTCAAGCATGGTGAAAGATACCATCCTGGGGTGAACGCTCTGTACAGATCACCAGTTCCCTTCTAGATCCAGCATAAGAGACCTAAAGTCAGCAGCCTGGAAAAACTAAATGTTAAAAAAGGTAAGGCTATTTTCTTCGATACTTTTTGGAGTACAACTGTTTAAAAAAAGTTTCATAAGCGTGTATGTACATGCGTATATATGCATGTCAAAATAGTATTTCTAGAAACAGGATTTGACCACCACTGTGACACCCTGTAGTTGTCTGTAACTTTCCTTCGCTTTTCTCATCTCCTTCCACAGTCCACTGAAAATGTCTTTGTGAAGTGTCTGGTCAGTGTCTCTACAACACCTTCCAAACCCTAGTGCTTTCACACAATGGTGGGAAAATAATAAAAAAAAAAAAGTATGGCGATATCACTGTTTTCATCTTTGCAGCAAGCACTCGTAACACATCATACCAGACACATGGTAGTCTGTTCTCTGCCACTGAAATACTGGAACAACTACTGGCTTAATGGACCCTATGGACTTAGGGTGAAAACCTGGATGGGCTGCAGGTAATTACATCTTTGTTGCTAATTCATCAGATTTCATCTCTTATTTCTTAGAAAATGGAGAGAAAAATGTCTCTTATTTCAAAAAGTCTGTCTAAACCACAGATACCTTTGATAATTTAAGTTTTTCTTCTATTTTTCGTAGCTTAGCTTCTTCCTTCTGTTTGTCCAGCTCTTCAAGCCACTTCTTCTGTTGCTCATGCTTCAAAGCACTAAAAGGTCGTTCCTGTGGCACAGCTTCCTGAAATAAGTGCTAGACTCTTGCTTGTACAAAAAACTTCAGTACGTTACCTAGCCACATAATAAAGTCTTGGCAGAAAACTTTGCCTTCAATTGCTAGGTGTAACTGGGCTGTTCTCTTGTACAAAAAAAAAAAAAATATGAATGTAGGTCTGTAACTGTAACAAGCATCTGACTGCTCCGTAAGAAGGCTTCAGTTGTTAGAAAGATACTAAATAAGCCAGTCTTTGAATACTATTCTAACTTGAACCATCAGCTGCTACCTCCAAAAAAAACTTACTTATATGTATATGAATAAAAATCCCTTCCTTCTTGCTATGGTTCACTGCTCAAGTCTGTGTTCCAGGTAGATTGTCCTGGTTTCAGCCGGGACAGAGCTAGTTTTGTCTTCAGCAGCTCCTGTGTTTTGGATTTAGTATGTGAAAAATGGTGACTGTATGCTGTTGTTGTTGGTTGCTGCTGAACGATCAAGGACTTTTTGCATGTTCCCACGTTTTCCTAATGGCCAGGTACAAAAACTTGGAAAGGGGCACAGCCAGAATAGTTGATCCAAACTGGCCAAAGAGAGTATTCCATACCGTAGACAGCAAAGGCTGGTGTAAGGCAGGGTTGGCCATTAGCCCCCTTCATTGTTCCTTTTTGTTTCGTTCATGTTCCCTTCTTGTTTGCCTTGTTGTTCCCTTATTGCCACCCCCCTCCCCCCCCACATTTGTTCGGGCCTTTTTGTTTGTTCAGCTGTTTGTTCCCTTGCTTGCTGTCTCTGGAACTTGCTGTTCTGGGATAGCTATGGGGCAATATCCCTGCTCCCTGACTGCTGCTCAGGACGGGCTGTATCGGTTGTTGTGTGGCAGGAAAACCAGGCATCATTTGTTTTATATATTCTATTATCCTTATATATTATCATCATTAATGTATTTTTATCTTTTTCTTTGCTGTCTTGGTGAACTGTTTTTATCTTAACCTGCAAGTTTTCCTTTCTCTCCAATTTTCCTCCCACCCCACCAGCAAGAGGGAGGGAGGGAGTGGCTGCGTGGTATTTGGTTACCATCTGGGCTTAAACCATGACATAGATTCAGCACCATGATCTAATTAGTAGTGATCTGTGTCAAGTAAATTCTACATGCCATCTTCTGTTCCTGCTTCTTAATGGATATCTGTATTATTTAACAAACTCCAGTGGCACTGAGGACTTTCAATGCTATCTGACAAAAACCACAGTTCAATTAGTACCTATGAGCAATAATTCCTGAACATTCTGTGATCAGTATTTTTTTTGTCTTCTATTTCTGATAGCTTCCCATTTCTCTACTTCTTCAATGCATACTTAAATGCTAAGTAACACTTAAGCTCACACTTTTGGTACTGTTTCTCACATCAGCCTTGAAAATTATAAGTCTTCAGAACACCCGTGTTTTGATGAACTTTAATTCAGACACAATTCTCTAGACAGAGCAAAAAGGACTACTGAATTTGTCTGGTTTAAAAGAAATACTGAAGATATACATCTGTTGCCAATACATAAGTGAAAAAAGAAACAAAACAAAACAAAACTGCATGCAATTTAAAATCTTACCCCTAAAACGAATGCTGTGCAATTGACAGCTGGTAAGTCAGAAGAACTGAAATTAGAAGACTGCCCAGCTGGAGCACGTGAAACATTCAGTGGAACTTTATTAGCCTCTGTGGTTAAAGCACTTGTACAGACAGAGTTTTCCTCAGTGGTAGTAATTGAGTCAGCTGGAAACACTGTCTGCAAATAAAGTGACCGCTATTGTTTAAGACTTGATTTATTTAGCTCACCTGTTTTGTTTGTATTAAATAGCCTTTAACATATAATAAACAAGTAAATTATACTTCTAGAAGCTGCTATTCATTAAAACTTCAGCCAAAACTTGTAACTAGGCATCTCATATCCAGTATTTCTTAATTATTTAGATTGAAACAAATTCTTATGGGGCAGAGTGGTAACTTTTCTAAAAATGCTGAATATGCCACAAAAGAAAAAGCAATTTATAACTCTAACTACTGTTTAACAGCAGTTTCACTGGAGAAGCAGTCTCATCTAACTATATTTATCTGACAGCATTTTCAGAGTGACAGCTGATTTTTAAGAGGCAGGTTAGAGTCGAAGTCAAATTGCCCACAAACAATGTAAATAATTATATAACCAGGAATTACATTTGAGACTACTCCTCAAAACAGAACAGGAAAAGATTTACACCTTTTAGTTAGGCATTAACATGGAAGGACAGGAATGGGTTGTTCATGCTACAAAGATCTTAAATTTGTGAAGCTACAAATCGGAGCAATTCATCAGTGTGAAACAGGTTGTTGCAGCAATTCATGCCATGAAAGACCTTAAAGTGACCACTGACACTGGATTCATACAGAAAATAAAATCTTGTATGACTTAAAAGCTGAACAATTCTGGAACAGTGCTGTGGAAACTCTCTGCTCTTTTGTGTTTATTGATAGCCTTACCTTATCTAGGTCAGCTGTTCCCAGTTTCTCTTTATGGGCTTTATTATTGCCAGGTTTTGCCCAGAAATAATCCACCTCTCCCTCCGCAGTTTCTTTCAGTTTCTTCTTCAGTGCTACCTGTTCATCTTCAAAAAAACAAACTCTAGTAAGAGTTCCTAATACAGACATATAGCAGTTTGGTTTGGTTTACTGGAGGTGTTTTTTCTTTCTTTTTTTTTTTTTGAAAAAAAAAAATGCATGTCTACCCTGTAATTTTGATTGTAAAATGGACTGTAAGTCACCATTGTCTGATCAATCAGTCTAAACATGACTTAGCTCTTAAGAGGATAGCGTCTGGGTCTGTGCTCAGAGATGTAGAGGTAATTGGGGAATCTCTCTGAGAAGACTACAAAACACTAAACACTTAACATCCCAGGGGAAGAGGGGAAACTAACAGAAATAACCAAGTATATAAATTCTCTCCATTTTATTACACCAGTCTTGGAGTACTGTAATATTATTAAAACTAATGGAGCTATACATGGGAGCTACTGACAATGCAGAATCAACCCTGAAACCAGATGGTCTACACATAAGTTGAAAACAAAACACAACACTCCTGCATGTGAATCATAAAAAGCTTAATTTGTCAAGAGAGATTTTACTACTGCGTTAAACATTTTTATTATTCTACAGAGATTCCCCTTGGTTGATGACAGGGCAGGACTGAAAACTGAAGTTCAAATTGCAATCTGATATAGTCAGTCATGCTTATAGATTAGGGTGACGGTTTTCTCATTAAAAAAGCAAATGAATTTGTTAATGATAACAGCTACCAACCAGTGCCAGAATGCAACAAAGTGGCAAGTAACTCCTAAATATATTCAGTTATGCTTTATATTTTATTTGTGATATTTATTTGGATAAGAAGCATTTTTGCAAGCAGTTATAGATAATCGTTGCATAAAATCTTGACATTTAAGAACCTTAATCTGGGAGCCTAATAAAACTATGTGCTTTCCAATGTGTAGCAACTGAACTAAAGAAATTTAAAAGAGCATAAGGAACACAAAATTTCTTGGCATACTGAGTGTAATAAATGGATAAAAAATATATTCTGTACATGTTAAGTACCTAATTCTTTCTTCCATTGGGTCTTTCTAAATTCTAATAAGGCTTTCTCCCCTTCTCTTTCACCCAAGGTACTAAACATGTCAGCAGGTTTCCAGGATTCCTTTCTAGAGAAAAAGGGGGGGAAAAAAATAATTTTACCTAAAAAGCTAATCTGTTAATTTTAAAGGTAACTTTTTGATTAGCATATATAAAGATTCTTACTGCGATTAAGAATTACAATACAAATCTTTAATGGAGATACAGTTTTTGTAGACAATAACAGATCTACGTACATAACTTTCTGTCCTAGCTGCAGATATGCTTCTTGTTTCCTGCTTGAATCAGTGTTAGCTTCATCTGGAACAGATGAAACTTCACAAGCTTTTTGAAGCAACACTATAACGTTTTCCTCTGATCCCTCATTAGTAGCTGTAGTAGAATATAAAT
>JMFS01065492.1:0-30465 GCA_000699545.1 Podiceps cristatus
AGGGAACATGAACAGAACATGAACCGAAGAAAAAGAAACCAGAAGGGGGTGACCCTCATTTATACTGTGCATGACGTATACGGTATGGAATACTCCCTTTGGCCAGTTTGGGTCAACTATTCTGGTTGTGCCCCTGCCAGGTTTTTGCACCTGCATATTAGCAAGACAGGGGAAGCTGCAAAATGTCCTTGATCGTTCAGCAGCAACCAAGAACAGCAACACACTATCAGCATAGTTCACACACTGACTCCACAGTAGCTGCTGCTGTAGACAAAACTAGCTCCGTCCTGGCTGAAACCGCGACAACATAGCTTTCTTTTTCTGTTATCTTTGTCACAACTGTCTGAGACACCATGTCTAAGTACAGATGTCCCAAGTGTTCTTGATAAGAATTTCAGATCACACATGTCAACGTTCTTGGTCTTACTCTGCTTTAGTGTTCTTCATGAATTTTCAGTGTTTTATATGGAGTAGTGGCCCCATGGATGTCTATGCTTCAAAGTGCAGCTGTTTGGTGGTACAAACACTTGGGATTTGTACCCCACACAAAGGGAGACAAATTCAGAACCTGATATCTAGAATGAGAATGTATGCACAGGATCTGGGAGCAGTAAGCAGCTGTGGGAAGAATACAGTATCAAGAAAACTATACAATACTGCAGAGAGAAGCAAGGATGAAGTCAGGGACAGAATTTCCTTTGCTCTCCAGCTGCTGTTTTTTAGATGAATTAATTCATCTTTAAAAGACCATGACCTCCCTTAAAGTCAGGACTCCTCTGTGGATCAAGTATGAGCCTAGGTGTAGAACTGAGTGCCTGCTACAAGTAGTCTTCTCTTGCAGCCAAGTAGCTAAGGGAAAACCAGAAAGAATCAGACCATAAGTCTTCAACTGCTGCTGTTATTACAAAGGGTATTGCAAAATACTTGCATAGATTCCTTCCAGCAATTATAAGTATTCTACTTATCTCCTCCTAACTCCTTACTCTCCTTTGCACAATGTTGAAAGTGTCAGACAAATGTAAAAGAACATACATCAGCTGCTGCAGCATCTAGCAACAGAAGCAAATTTGAAGACATCTTTCAGGGTTAAACTTCCTTTTGGTCCCCCTGTAGCCACTCCATGTTGTCCATCTGAAAAGTCATACAGTGCGTGTGATACAGAGGAGGTTTCCCTCCCACTGCTTGGAGCTGTTCATCTTTCCTCTTGCTCTGGAATGTTCAGCCCTGCAACGTTGCTTAAAACTGCAGCAATCTGACTGCTAACACCATTCCTACCTTGACAAGAAGTAAGTGGTCTCCCATCCATCCCTGCCTCTACAGAATCTTTTTACGCATTTGGCTGATCATTTCTTCCTGCAGAATAATTCTGCGGGAAAAATTGTAAACAGACAGAAGTTTTAGTGCCAGAATGAAAAAGCAAAGGGAATAATGTTTAAGAGTAGTTTATATTGTCATACAGCTACATCAGCCAGGAAGTCCATGAAAACAAAGACACTTATCAGTTTCCTCTGCCCCCATCCTATCTACATGGAATAGATGAGACAGCATTTGGTCCACCAGCACCGAGAGTGGGGAACAGGGACATAAATGCAGATATTCAGAAAGGCCCATTATAACATCGGCATCATCCCGATTCTGAGTAAATATACCAGAAAAAGATAATCTAGAGATAGTTATGGTCGCTAAAGCCAATAAGAAGCTATCTAATGTTTGAAACCCTGGCTTCAACTCAACAGCTGACATGCTTTTTTAACATCAGCAAACTTTAATAAAGCTGAGAGGGAAATACTATTTGATAAATGCACAAATATTACATATAAATATAAGGATAAATACAAGGCAACTACCCTAGTGCTCCAAGAGATGACCCTTTATTAACTTGGTTTCTGTTGGCCAATGTCCTAATTCATATGGTGCCTTTTACGACTTTGTGATGGTGATCACAATCATGAATCTGGCAGTGCCCTGAATTAGTAGTCCAAGAATTCTCCAAAGCAGTCCTTGTGTAGTGGTTTGCAATGAGAGGGCTGAAAGGGAATGCACCTTATTAATCACACTTAACAGCTTGCAAAGGTCATCTATGCAAATTCCATTTTTTTCCATGCAAGAGAGCATAGCATTCATTACCTCCAAACAGTTATGAACCCACCACAAGCATGAGGCTTACCAAAGTAGTTTCCACAAGCTGTAGGGTTGTTCACGTCTGCCAACAGTGGAATAACATCTTGGTATTGGTCCTCACATCCAAGTGCTCTCATCTGCTCTGCTGTCAAGACAGGGTAAGATCCTCATGTAGTGCCATTAATAATTTCACCAAAATACAGTCTTCAGAAAATATTTATACCAATATTTCACATTAGTATTTTGCTTATTTCATCCATTATCAAAACATTCTAGGTGATTTGGTGATCACTGTGTTGTTCAGCTCAGCGGGTTTCCGGAAGTGTCTGGTAGAGTGTCTTACCTAGCGACCATAGGCCGTGACAGGCCTCTTCCATCGCCGTTCATTGAGGCTGCGTTGCTCCTGACTGGGAGCTGTTGACTCCATTTTCCCTGGCCTCAAAGCACCTTTTAAAGCAGAGCACTGCCAACATGTCCTGGCAGCAGCTTATGCAGAGTCATAAAAAAGATATTCTGCTTTCATAAAGAGGAGTAGCTCTTGGCCACAGTAAGGGCAAGTAAATGCACATAAGCTGACATACTGCCAGGAAATTAGATTTGCAAGGCCAGTAATCCACAACAGAACTTTCCGCACAAGCCTGGCAGAAGGAGAGCATGGAGTGAGGTGGAGGCTTGTGGCCTGGCGGAGGGCAGATACCCAGCCAGCCATAGTGTGCCAGTGAAGACCCAGAGAAGCTAAAGACTGTCACAGGCAATGTACAGTGGCAGAGCAGAGCACCACACGACTACTTCCCCAATGGTTAGTATAACCTCTAGGCAAAGCCTAAGACTAAAGAATAAAAACCTACATTTAACAGGAACTGGCTTGGAGCTTTTGCTTGGAGGCTAATCCTAGACTCATTATGTCTGTAACAGGGCTTTTGGAAACGGCATCCTGAGCTCATCTTTGTTACATTTCTGCTTTGTACATACACAAGGTTCCTGATCCGTTCCTATGGGTGATGTTATTACTAATAGCTACAGTCCTGGCCGATCTTGGATGCTGTTGAGAGTAAAACACCAGTGGAGAAAATAAATGTAAACTCTGTGAAAAGTACTGGCAAATATCAGTGATCTCTGTGCATTGCCCATGTAGCCTTATCTATTGAGGAAACTTATCATTGTGTGGACTACCATTGCTACAGTTAAAGCCTGGGCAAACCTGGTGATTTCAGCTCTATTGGACTGGGATTACAGATACCAGATTTCGTGGTTTGTCTTAAGTTAAAAAATAAAAAGTTATTTTCTGTGCACACAATCATTAAAACCAGCCTTTAGCAGAGAATAAACAGGAGGGGATGCTCCTGTCAGGAGCTATGGTTTTATGAGCTTTACTTCCATACAGGAAAACTGAGTGAAGTTACATAGCCGCTGTTATGCAGGAGGTCTTGGTAAATCAGTTGACCTGTGGGTAAGGCCTCTGTTTATGTAAGCCTCAGGTTGAGGAAGAAAAGGTACAGTGATTAAAAAAAATGGTGTGTCATTAGTACAGTGGCCTAAGGAACTGCCACTAGCATCTTGACCAGCTTTGTTGCTCAAGGTTTGCACCTGATTTACTCAGCATAAGACTGTAGCACTAACCTCTCTTTAAGATACATGAAAAATATCAACAGGGAAATACCATCCTTGGCACTGTAAGATGCCATTTTGACTTCTTTTCAAGGACAGCTAGATAGAGGAGATTTAAGTTCAAAGGAACAGTGAGCTATTTTGCTTTGATCAACTGACTTTTAGTGATTCTGACTGCAGAAAATGTGGTTCCAGTTTGACTCTCTTTTCCCCTCAGATACAGTCTCAGTTTGTCATTAAAGAATGTTACTAAAGCAGCTCTTGAGAAAGCATGCTGGTTTTCCCCCCAGTTATAGTGGGAAGTATAATTACAGGATAAGCTGCAATGAATTTATGCCAACATGTTCAGCTCATGTCATATGTCAGAGAACATATTAACTAAAAAAAAAAGCTGAACCTTCACCTGTTCTGCATTCTTGGACTGGATACTTCTGTTCTGCATTTGAACTGGATACTTCTGTTTCTGTGCAGAGAGAAAGATCTTTTACCCTCCCAAAATGTAGACATTTCTTCCTCTAGGGTTCCGCCTAGTTGAAAGTAATTGTAATCTGCTAATCTCTCCTGCTATGAAGAGTTTATGAAGAAAGGATATGCTTAATGTAATCAGATTTAGCGTTCAAAAAGATGAAGGGGTTTGTACTATCATGGGCAAAATCCCCATTCTTATCCACTCAAATTGGGCATGGATGAGGGTTTATTAATAAAATGTTTGTTGAAAAGATAACAGAGTTTCTTAGTCTGAAAGGGAAAGCAAGCTATGAAAACAAGTCCAGTTTCAAATTTTGAGCACTTTTATTTTCACTGGAAATATATTTGTGCTTCTTTCCCTTTATTAAAATCTAAAAATGAAAGGCTTCAAAATGTCTACAAAACCCATGTGTGCTGAAGAAAACTCAGGCAGAGTTTTGCTTGCTTTCTGTGTACACAAACTCTGAAGTATGTTTTTAAGTCAGAATAAACCCAAAGGGACACATTCTGCACTGTGCTGGAGTTTTATGAGCTGGGCCAACCTTCCCTGGACCAGAAGCTGTGCCCACTTTCCCTGAGGCAACTTATATCCACTGTAGCCCATGCTCAGCTAGTATGACTGAGCTGTGGATTATTAAACAGTGAAATGACAAAGGTGTGGGGAGTGCCGTGCATGGGAAAATACGACGACACAAGGCCCGTGAATTTGCATTACTACCATTCATTTGATTCACGTACTGAAACCTCTCAGTGCCTTAGCACCTGCAGGCCACCCTGCCCCAAAACCTGCACTATTTTTGTAGATCCTTGGACAAAGCCAAGCTTTAGATATCTAAGATGGGGTATATGCAGCATGAAGGTCTTTATATCGAAAATTTCCATTCTGAAGCCTGTTCTTTGATTACTGAGTCACTCTGGTGTCACCTAAACTTCATAATGGCTTTGACTGACATCTTTAAAGTTTCCCAGAAGCTCCCCCTTTTTGATATGCATGGAAGCATCTCATTCCTGGTATCACTCAGCAGGGAACACTCCGTTCCTCTCAGGCCCTCAGCTAAGATGCTTCTTGACCACTACCTTCAGCTATGCTAAGGAGCTATCAGAACACCCCTGGACAATTAGGTCCACTAAAAAGACGATGGCTGCAACTGATTTCCTTAATACTATGGACAAAGAAAGACCCAATAGATCTGCAATTAATGATCTTGTCCAGAATGTAGAGTCCTTATTTCTAGTTTTACTCCTGATGGAAGACACCAGCTCAAGACATGTTCATAGGACTCCTGATATTAACAACCTCCTACATTTTTTCAGTTTGTCTTCCTATCACATGGCTTTTCTGGAAATGAGGATATGACAATTTTCCAGTTAAGAATCTAATTTCTGTGTGAGCATTCCTGTTACATCTCCTGCTTCTTAAACAAACAGCCGAAGAACAGGGAAGAGAAATGGATCAAAGATTCTGCAAATGAAACAGTCAATGTATTAGCTTCTGATCATGAACAATGCTAAGGGGTAAAACCTGCCAAGCTTCTGCTTGGCGTGAATGCATTTTGTTGCAATTGAGTGGCTTTACACAATGTGATTTGGTAGTAGTCTAGAATTTATTTACACCCTCATGGCAAATCACAGAATTAGATTGTGATATTTGATAGCACTCAATTATTAGTTGATTAACAAAATGATTTGACAAAATTTGTTCTAATCAAGCAGCAGCTTAAAGATTCAAAATGGCAAGGTTCACTCTCTAACTATATGGAAGGAGTCTATCGGGGAAAATCAAGACAGAATTGACTTACAGAATAAAAGTACACAAGGGCAAGGAAGACCCTCCTGTTGAGTCATGAGGTTTGGAAAGGACCCCCTTGCTTTCTAAGCTCCTCAGAGAGGAGCCTAGGGACAGCTAGATCCAGTCCTAGTCCCAGACTTGGTCAATGGTTCATGTCTAAAGGAGTACATGTGTATGGGAGCAGTCTACCATTGAGTCACAAGGTTCAGAGAGGATCCCCTTGCTCTCTAAACTCTCTCAGAGAGAAGCCTAGGGGCAGCTAGATCCAATCCTAGTCCCAGACTTGGTCAATGGTTTATGTCTAAGGTTCAGTCACAGTTTAAGGTAAACCCCAGAATTGTCATTGACTAATTTGAAATCTGTAAAGTGATTGAATTAATTCACACACACATAATATTAATATAAATGTACAAAATACTCATGTCGAATACTCTGACATTTCTCAGTGGGTGAGGGTTGAGCTTCAAGGAGTAAGGGATTTCAGCCCAGGTCCCATCATTGGCTTTCAGTGACAGTCCTCTGATTTTCACATGTTTGACAGCTGCGAGCTCCAAGAGATGTCCCACTCAGAAGAAGATGCTGGGCACAGCTCGCTGCAGTCCAGGAGAGCTCGAAGGGCTTGACTTGGGAACACTGTTTATAGGTTCAGGAGACAATTTGCTTTAGTCATCGGTAAATTTCTGTCCTGACCATAAGTCCAGTCATCCCGCTCTCATTCCACTCCTGTTCCTCACCCAGGCCAGGCATTATCAAAGTTTCTGTTATGGACAGTGCCACTGCTGACATCAGCCATGAGAGAGCTCCTGATACAGTCAAGGGATGCTTCAGTGCTCAGCTCGTTGGACATGGCCAAGGCCTGGGAACCAGAGTTGTTTGTATGAGTGGTCTTGGGAAGGGAAAGGTGGAAAGGGCGATGAGAAGGCGCCACCACACTGCTACAGTGTTCCTCTTCATTTCTGTCAGGATAACACTGGTGGCAGCTGGACTCTCACGGTGTGTTTGCAGCTACTGCTGGAGCTAAAATTGAAAGTGACTCTGCTTTTTTTTTTTAAAGTTTCTTAAACTCTTGAATAGTTGAATAGTCCTTCCAGTGAAGCCATTTAGAAGGTCTAATGTACAAAAAACATCAAGGAAGTATCATCAAGGGTGCATATGCAAAGTGAGAAGTTTCAGAAGATCTAAAGGAAACTGAGACTAAATCAGTGAGCCTCCTTCCACGAGTGCCTGTTTCAAAAGTCTGGTTTTGACAACTAGCCTGGACTATACTTTTAGACAGCCAAATTTAGGTTAGATGAGTAACTTACTGTTAGGAGTCTTAAAGTCTGCATAATGTTCTTAATTTTTTTTCATGATTTAACACAGCAACTCATTTTTTCTTCCCTCTTCTAAAATGATTCTTCATTTCTCAAGGTCAAATTAGCTAGACTGAATTCATGTTCTGTATCAAAGTCACCTAAAATGGAAAAAAATGGTTCTAACTACAATTTTCCATGCTACTTCCAATAGTTGATATTTTATGGAAATTCTTCTTTCAGGCTCTTTCTAGTACTACAATTCTCTAATTTTATTTGGTATGCTTATTGTAATTCACAGCATTCAATATGTTTCATATTCATAATAGAAATTTGATTTTAATAAGCACATAACCTGATCTGAATACATTTATCAAAGATTTAGAAACTTTGCAAATAAGCTTCAGACTGACCTTTTTATAGGTGGAAATAATCTGCATTGTGAGAAGATACAACCAAGACTGTGGAGTCTAATATGATATGAAAAGTCAAGGTTTTCTAAAGATGTTTCTGTGTGATGAACTTTTCTAATGCAGTGCATATTTATAATCCATAGATAAGGAACCCAAACTGCTGCCTCCAATGTCTGTTGTACCCAGGGAAGTATAGAATAAATTGGGATAGGTGCAGATAAAGCTCCAAACTGAGCACAGGGAAGAGAACTGCACTGATACATGGCTGAAGAAACATCACATGGTACAGCAGAGCAAAGGATAGACTAACTAAAAAAGATTCTGATCCCATCCTCTTTCTTTGCCACAAAAGACCCATGCAAGAGAAAGTTTTGCTGAAAAAAAGGACTCTAATACAAATTACCCAGATATTTCTGACAGGGGCAACATGTTGCAAACTAGTTACTCACCTTTTGTTTATTGGCATGAGAATATTTCTCATAGGTAATGCTATGTCTGGTAAGAAAATTTACATCATACTGTAAGCGTATTTGTGAAACAGGGACCAAATTCTCTAACCCTCCACCCTTGTCTCCAGAGGCCTAGACAGGGTCCATGGAGACCTTCAAATTCCCTGGTACCTGGTAAGGCCCTTCCCATCCGCCCCATCTTTCTAAATTTTTTTTTCATTTTTCCCCTAACAAATCTTTTCTTATTTTAATACAATACCTAAGTGGAAAATAGAAAACTTATTTTATAGTTTGGTGCTGAAAAGAATGGATGAATTGTCAATTTTATCAGAAATGTTCTCTTAAATGGAATAATTTTAAATAGAAGAAAATTTAGACATAAAAGTTCAATCTGTGAAGTCCTCATAGCTCAAATATATAATTTTAGGGCTCTTTGCTCTCTTTCTTGCAAAGACAAAACCAGCATCCTGATTAAAGCAGGGTCAAGCTTAATGCCCTTGTTAAGGATGAATTGATTCATAAATACATTTACAGAGAAACTGTTGCTGCAAACAAGCTAACAAGCTGTATAATAGACTTAAGAAAGCAAATACATTCAGCTAATCAAAGCAAACAGGTGTCTTGCCCATTGTGTGTGTGACAGGTACTTGTACATGGAAGAGGTTTGTCAGTCAGGACATTCTCAGTCTTGCTGACAAAGTCATAACAAAATTCAGTGGAAAAAAATCAAGTTGGTCAAATTTAATTTTGAAATAAAAGGAAAAAATCCTGACAGGTCTTTGAGAGGCAATTAGACATGTGGAACAGTTTACAGAGGGAGATAATGAACTCTTTCTAAGTTGAAGACTTTAAAGCAAAGGTGTCAGATGTCTTCTCGGGAAAATGTACTTAAATATAGGCTGGATTTTTGCAGCTTCTGGGAAATATTATTTGTCTGTGTGTCATTTCCATGGGAGCTAAGGGAAGAAAGTGAGGTGGGGAAGAGCTAAGTCATGATGTTTTCTTCTGGCAACAGTTTGTTAGACTCCGAATGGTCCAAATCCCCCTGCAAGGGCTTTGAGGGAGCAGAACTGCCTACACAGCTTTCAGCATCCTCAGAGTACTTGCAGCAGGACAATATCAGGACAATCTGTAATCCAGTCCAAACACCAGCCCTGTCCTCATTCTTAAATCATGCTGCTTTCTCACTGTCTCCCTGTTCCATTGGATTTTATATTCTGTGCCACACAACAGCCCAATTTCAATAGAACAATTTATGCCAATATCCACTAACAGAAAGAGAGTGGGGAAGAAAAAGTTCTAATTCAGCTCCACTTATTTACATCTGGTGTAACTTCACCAATTTCTGAGACTAAACTAATGCCATATAGTTCTGAATTCTGCAAGGTACTGAACAGTCTAACACACTTACCATTAAGTACGTAAATACTTTTGCCAATGTCAGTGAGACCAATTATTAGTTTATTTTTCTGGGTATAGGTGATACTACTCAGTATAGTGAAGAAAGAAATCCTCCATATGTTTTTCTATTACCAAAAAGATCATCAATTTGCAGAAAAATATTGGGTAGGGAGAATTGAATTTTTACCATAGCCTAGAGCTCCTTAACTCAGTTGTCAAATCTCTTCTTCAGAGCTTCAAGTAATGCTCGTGGAATATCTGAGAATTGACAATAAACTAACCTTTCATTCATCACAGGCTCAAAACAGCTTCCCAAACTGGAAAAAAAAAAAAAAAAAAAAAAAAATCACTTAGGAAATTTGCTTTGGTCCATTGTATAAAGGGGAATGTACATTACCAGGACAATCAGGGATACTCAGACATTTACTTTCCATCTCAGTAATTCATTTTCCCAGACTATTAGAATGATGAGTTCTCTTTTCCGGAGAGTGTGAGAAGTATGCCACACATCTCAACGCTAGTTAATGTTTGCTTTTATAGGTCTCTTAATTGAAATAAAATGTTCTTTCAGTAATGTTTATATTGGAACAAGGAGGATATACCTTGCAAATTTGGAGGTTGAAAGTAAAAGCTGTTACATGTTGGCCAGGAAATTGAAGATTAGTACTCCTCAGATTTCTTATTAGCTGACATAAACTTATATTGTGGCCTTGAATGGATCTCCAGACCCACAGTTAATTTGACAGTTAACCTAAGTGTGTTTGCTCTGTGGCAGTATTAATGGTTAAGTTTATTTAATGCTAAATTATAGTGATACCATCATTTGCATAATAGATGTATAAAGATATGCTGAATGATCTTCCAATGTTATATTTATTACTATAAAATCCAGTTGTTTGATTGGATCCAGTATAAATTCCCAAGGGACAGAAGAATGTGTTTCTTCTGAAAGCCCAAAAATACAAAGGGAAAATTCTACATCATACACTTCAAACTTACCAAGCATAACATAAAATGATAATATTTCCCTAAGGTTGTTTAGCCTTATGTCTGTTTTCCCTTTTCCATATCTTTGTGTGAGGAAGGAGGTATGAACTATCACATCAGTGTTTATGAAAGTTGAAGTATGCAATCAGGATGATATTTTTCAATATTTCATGTCAAATCTTCCACCTATACACTACAGCAAGGGTGGATAGATCAAGGGGAAGAATTTAAAGGCTGCTACAGTATTTATTTCCTGTCATCAAAAGCAGATCACCCCTGGTAACTTCTCTGTCTAAGAAAACCTCTGTAATCTCAACAGATCTGTGTGTTTTAAAAAATCATCTGGGTTAATAATTACCATATTTCTACTGCTCTGTTCTAACGGCAAATGTTTGCAACTTGAGTTACGACTTTGGCTCTAGCTATCTCTTGTTCTACAGTACCAAGGGCAGTGTAGAACTATAAACTGACGTGTATTTTAATGACTTTGTGAGGAAGCATTTTGTTTCATTTTCGTTCTGCACACTGAAATCCAGTGCTCTAACTGGGAGGTGCTAAGTCATGAATTTTCATAATGAGACCAGTCAGACACTTTATTTTTCAATGTTGGGACAAAGCATGACAAACTTGACAAAGCATTTGAGCAATTTGGTCTAGTGGGAGGTGTCCCTGTCCATTGCAGGGACGTTGGAAGTAGGTGATCTTTAAGGTCCCTTCCAACCCAAGCCAATATATCATTCTATGATTCTATGAAAAACTTGTTAAACATTTCAAGTAAAAGATGTGGACCAGGAAGTAGAAAAATAGCTGTAAAAATATGTCTTTTAATTACCTTTGTAAACCATCATCTCAGCACTATTTTCTTGTAGTCAGATTGCATCTGCCTTTTCAATAGGGGACATTCCAGCCTTTTGTGTGAAGACACTCCTAAAGAATCCTATGCCATCTTTTCAGTCTCACATCGTCCCAGCAGAAGAGCTGGAAGTTACATCCAGTGCTGGGCATACAATGGGTTATAACGTGTTACACTGAAAGTTTTGCCTCTGAATCTAAGCAGGGTCCTCCTGGAGCAGGTTCCACAGGTGCTGTAATAGCCAAACAGCGTAGACAACCGGCTTTTTGACCTCATTTTTATCCCCCAATGCTGCTTTACCCAGTAAGGTGAATGCAACCTGCTGATGTATTTTTAGGAGAATGGTGAAGAGTCACATTTTGCACACACACCCTTTTTTAGTCCTTTGATTGCAGCTAGCATTCTGAAGATTTCCCAGCTGTTTCCAGAATGTACCTGTGTGATACCAGCTGCTCTAAAGAAGCCTGCCTTCTCTTTCATGGGTTCACTGAAGAAGGCAAGCATTGCTACTACAAACCTTCCAATTATTCTGCCAGCTCCTATCCAGTATGCAGTGCCAGCCTGAGCTACTTGCTTATAGAAGGAGGAAGAGGAAGGAAACTGGTAATTGGAGCAGCTAAGATATTTGTTGTGAGAAACTAGAGAGCACGGTGCATTAAAACGCTTCTCTGAATTCATCAAAGAATCACAGCCTGAACTTCTGGGAGCTCCAGGCAATGTAACTCCATACTGAGACAAAACTAGCCATGGCAAAGGTTTCAGCTCTGCTTTGTGTTTGCCTCTGTTTACCAACAGACAAGGGAGAGGGACTGAAATGATCTCCTTAAATGCAATTGTATCTAGAATATGGATTTACTAAATTAGAATAGAGCTTTTTTCTTTTTTAAAAAAAAAAAAAAAATAAAAAGCTACATCTCAGGAATATCTGTTTGTGTGTGCATACAGTGTGCATATGCTCCTGATACTTCCAAGACACAGTAATCACCCAGTAAAGAAACAAGCCAGAGGTTTCCCTTAACCTAAAAGACCATGTTGCTTTGTGGTTTCTCAAGAGATTTACAGGCTGAGGAGAACTATTTCCCCAACTAATGCTTACCTGTAGCCTGACCTTCGTGCCTTGATGACATTATATGTAATAAGCAGGTAAAGATTTCAAGAACTCCAGTAAAGCCACATATATCCACTGAAAAATAACACATGCATGTGTACACTCAAGGTTATTTTTTTGTTTGTGCTGCTTTTTGGTTGTTGCTATTAATATCTCTCCCATATGGTGCTGTCCCTTCCTGACCTTTTCTCAATGGCTTTCCAAGAAGGCACCTTTCTTACCAGTGCATTAGCCACTTACAATGCATCTGTAGGGCATTGTAAGTGAGACAACAATGCAAATTAGACAACAATGCAAATTAGCTCATACTGCATATCTTGCATCCTAGGCAGAAACCTCTGCCATGCTACACCTCACTATAATGCTTTCTTACACAGATATACCCAAGCTTTACAAACATTAACTGAATGTTTGCATCATTGTTGTCATGGTGAAACAAATGCATTTTCCAGGCATCTGGCATGTCAGCAAGATAACCCAAGGAAGAAAGTCATTGAGAGTATCTAGAGAACCGCAGCTATGGAGAGATATTGGCAGTCAGATACAGTAGGGAGCATCCACCTCCCTCTCCATCCTCTTCCACAGCTCTTTCCCAAGACACAGGAGAAAAGAGGAGTGTCTATTCCATAACCGGACATAATTACCTTCAGGACTGTTTACAGAAAACAGCCTGGCTACTATAAACAGACAGAACCAGCACAGCACAAAGCCTGCTCAAAACACTTCACTACAGCGTTCAACTTGGTAATGATTCAGGCCTCCAGGGAAGACAAAGCACAAGGGTCAAACATTAAAACAACTTTAGTTAAAAAGCATGTGTGTTAAGGTCATGGCTGGAAGAACATGACAGTTTTTCATACATCTCAGGAAAGTATAGAAATACAATATGCCCTCTGTAGAACGCTCACTTTTTAGATGCAAAGTAGGCTGTGACCATGAATAGTTATGAATTATACTTAGTTAATGCTAATGCTGTTCTTTCCAAAGGCTTTTTCTTTTTCTGCCATGTGGAGATGCCCTAGAAATTCAACCAAAGAAAAGATGTGGGCAGGAACAAAAGACCTCAGCCAGTTGCCAGATTTGTTCAGAACAGTACAACGAGTGTGGTCCTAGAAAGGAGGAAATAGCTGCTGTGCAGTTGGAGTCAGTTCTTTCATTCAGTGTCAGAACAAGGCTTTCTAGCAGGGTTCCTACATGCAGGGTGACTTAACAAATGTAAGAATGGCTGTATTCAGTTAGACCACAGTCATCTAGCTAAGTATCCTGCCAATAGTAAATCCTTTGGAAAGATTATAGGAATGGGACCAGAAGACACTGATGCTTCCCAAGATTATTCTCTCAAATGGCAACCTTTTACAGCACTAGGAACGCCATTTTGGGTTGGGTTTGAGAGCAAGCTTGAGCACTGGACTGCTAAACGTCCATAATGCTTAACTGTGAGCATGGCCCGAAGCCTGGTTTTGGCTCAGGCTTACTCTGTCTTTGAGATAGTGCTCAGGCACTGTCCAGGGACTATTTTGTGCCAAGGGCTGTTCCCACTGACAGAATGAACAAGATTGCCTCAGGAGTGATTCCAGTTTTCTGCAGGTTTTCCACTACATTAATCCAGCACACATACCTGCCCTCATACCACACTGCAGAGTACATGTTAAACCCTTTCAGTTTCATCAAAACACCATTAGGTGGGCTGCAACTCTATGTGCACATTATTCGCTTACAGCTATCTCCACCCCCCCAACATAAAACTTATTACAATCTTTTGGGACCACAGAAAGCACCAAAGAAACCTGGGACCAAGTAGTATGCAGCTTGCACAAAGCTGACTGGAGTTGACAGGCCTTAGTAGTCTGGCCCTGTTTTACTTAGCAGTATGGGAACATCTTTTAATTTGAAAGTTCTCAGTATTTAATCTTCACTGAATCTGTCCACTCACTTTTTGAATCCATGGAAGCTTTAATCATCTGTGACCATGCTAGAACAAGGAGTTCAGAGCTTTCTTCTGGGAAGAACCACATCGCTTCCCTTTGTTTAACACATGCACTTTTGTGCTGTCTGGTCAGGTGCCTTTTGCAACCTTTGAAAACAAAAAGTCCAAACAAATCTATAGAGGTGGGACACCTCCAGTGACTTCTTACCTCTGGGCAGAATGATAGCAAGGGTTGGAGGATCCAAGACACCCAACTGCAAAGCTCTCTGGGCTCCGATTGACTCCTGCCTCTTGAGCACTTGGAAGCTCATTCTGGTGAGGACACGGCTGGTCAAGACATGGTGGGTGGTGTCCTAGTGACTAACCAGTTCTATCATGGTTCTGACACAGTTAAGTTCTTTGCAGACTATTTACAAAGGCTTTGCAAGTTGGTTTTAAGGGATTAAAGATATATTGATCATTCAGTTGGTGGGAATTAGCATTTGCTTTATGGCTAAAAAGTTGCTGTGTAAATGAGGTCCATCTTTCAAAGTATATGCTAGTATGTGTATACATATGTGTATATATACTTATGTTCTTACAGTGATGGCCACCAAGCACTGGAACAGGTTGCCCAGAGAGGTGGAATTGCCATCCTTGGAGATATTCGAAAGCCATCGGACATGGTCCTGGGCAACCTAGGTCAGGATATTGTTCACAGGTTTACGTTCTCTACACTTAGAAGTTCTCAATGAGCAAATATATAAAAATACGATAAGATTAATGAAATCACAAGAACTACAATGCCTTGGATACCATTTGTAATTAATTTTGATAACATGATACACTAGTATAAAAATGGTTGCTATAGCAACCTGAAGTCATGTCAAAGGGTTGGATGTGTTAATTGGCATGCGGTGTGAGTAGCTCATTCATTGGTTTCTCTTGCTATGGAAACGTAACTGTCATTTTACACAGATGACAAAAGGCTGAGTTATGTTTTGATTTTTTTTCTTCCTTCCAGCATCATTTAGTTACATTTAATAAATTAATCCAAGTCCTAGTCTCAGGGAGATGAAGGATTTCTTACCCAAATTCTGTATTTACATTCCAGCAATGCTAGAAATTCCACATGCTCTTTCTTTCCATGGTCTCTGTGCTTTGAAATTTGAACACAGATGTGAACTCTGTATGTTCATACCTTCACAAATGCATAATGAGCCATACTAGAAGAACAACATATATTGCAGTTCAGTCTTCGGGACACTTGTCCTCGTAACATTTTTCACATCCAATCTCACCCAGTCTCCTCTTCAGCAGCATGGAGGAAGTCCATAACACTTAGCTTGGTAGTCTCCGTTTCATTTGACTTGTCTGCCTTCCTCGTAAACCTTTCATTTCATTGGTTCATTAGGCCCATGTTTCACATATGCTTCGGATCCAGGCGCACTTTCCTTCTCTGTGCTCCCTGTCCAGTCTCAGTCTCTCCCTAGCTCTTCCATGGATCTCTCTTACAGCTTCACAACAACAGGCACTTGCCTCTTCCTGTGCAGTTTGCATCCTTCTCCCACATCTGCCTCTTCGGTTTTCTTCATATGAGCCTGGGGCCTTCCACCTCCTCCTCATTACCTGCACTCAACAATGAGGTCAGAGGAAACACTAGCAGTATAGTTTCCCTGTTTCTGATTCTGGTTCCCGGGTCAGTATTGTCTGTCGCTCATAGTATCCCACAGTTACAATCTGGAGGATTGTCTCAGACAGTTCTGGCCTGGGCCATATGCAGGAATAATGTCCATGACATTTTCACCATAACAGCACAAGACATGTTCTTGGTATAAATACTACAGATTTGCCAGATTTTAAATAGAAAACACTAGAAATCTGCAAAATTTCCAGAATTTTCAAACATGTGGAAGACAATACCTTTCTCTGTTCTCAGAGAGCAAACTGTTTTGAGTGAAATGTTCCTCATACCTCTGGACTGATTCTTGTCTTTAGAAATGAAGATTTCTGATCAAGTGGGTAAACTTTAATAAAGCTATAACTTTTAAAATAAAGTATTCTGACAAAAAGTGCCAAATAATCCTAAACACTGCTGAAACATCAGGTACAGATCATACCTATAAAAATGGAAGTGTCTAACTTGGAAGAAGTTAGGTATGAAGTGTTTTGTGCTGCCCTAGAAAACTGTCATTAAGGTTTAATCTCTGATGTTGGTTATGCAGGGTTAAGCTATACTAACAACATGAGTCAGATCTGTGATACAATGCTGCCCCTACATCTTTAACACGGGGTTGGACTACAGAAGACCAACACATTAAGAACCAGCTCTTGCTTCTTTCTCTCTTCTTTGGAGAGAGCTGTCAGCATGCTGACCACAGGGCGTTTCCATAAATGACTGCCTGCTTGCCATAATTGTCACTGAATAACTGTGTTGTTAATAGTGGCACCTATGTCTTTTGTTTAGCGTATTTTTTTTATTTAAAACAGAAATATATTTTAAAAAAGGCTTAGAGATTTTTTTCCTTACTATTAGTGAAGTCACAGATCTCACAAAGTAGTTTTCCTCCTGTTACTATTTTTTTGGTTTTTGTGTTGTTTGTGTTATCCCTCGCCCTTTCCCCCTGACTCCCTCCCCTCATCTCAAAGCATTATGGCATATGAACTGTCAGTAAAGGACGAACTGTCAGAGGAAGAGAGAATCAGAAAGCAATTGGAACTTGGCCGGACAAGACAAATTCCATCTTAGGTGTTCAGAGCATGTGTCAGCTCTATAAATCAAATGTATGCTTTGTTGCATTTGGGAAAGGAGTGGATTTCCTTTTTAGAATCTGTTTTCTTTCTGATAATTTTAGATAGTGCAGAAAGACACAATTCTGACTGCCTTAGTAGTAGCAAATATTACTGAGAAGAAACATTAACTTCGTTGGATTGCTTGCAACAGCAGTATTGTACAGTTCTTCTCTATCTTGTTAATTGGATTCTGCAAAGAGCTCCTCAGTAGCTCTGTTAACAACATCATTGATTAACATTACAGCCATAAAGATTTCTAAAACCAGTTCTATCTGGAGCATGAAAAACATGTAACCTTACTCACAATGGATGTGTGAAAAACTGACAGCAGAGGGGCTGAACTAGTCAGAGGAATGACACACAAAGTTATACCAAAAGCATTCATTTAATAACTTTTTCCCCAGTCTTTCAGTGAAATCAAGGCACAACTATGAAGTTACTAAAAGAAATGCCTCGTGATTGAAGGGATGGTATCATTCCCATAGCCTTTTAAAAACATTTTAGCATCTTCCAGTATTATCTCTCCCTGTAAACAGTCCCACTTCTAATATGAATTATTTTCACAAATTATTTTACCACATCACTTACTTATATTTTCCTAATGTGACAATAGGCAATAAAGAAAACAAAGGAGATATTTCAAATGTCATTCAATGATAAAATTTCCCCAAGCCAATAATTCACTTTAATACTAGATCAAAACTCACACATTTCCAGTGAGAAGAACAAATTTTCTGTGTTCTACACTGAGACTTTATTCACAAGCAGATGCAGAGGCTGTTTTAATGACCCCGTTTTTCAAACTGTTCCTTCTGAACAATGCATGCACCTGAGAGATCACTCCATGGACATTTCCTCCAGACACACAGCTTCATTAAGACTTTCCCACCCCTCCCTTTCCTAAATTACTTGTTGCCACTACCAAGCTGCTATTGACTCCATTCATCAGAATGATGAGGCTAATAATCATGGAACTAATTCAATCAATGAAAATATTAATTAAAAAAAAAAAATCAAAAGAAAAAATGTGCTTTGGAAGGTTTAGTTTAATCCATAGCTTTTCACAGAGGAAAGTTGGATGAAGGTGAAAGGAGAAGGAGAGAAACCTCTTAAAATAGTTTTACCATAGGAGAAATTGTAAGGTTGACACTCAGCCACAGTGAGACTCTGCCAGCCCCCAGGAGATGCTCCTCTCTGTGTCCACCCTGCACATCACAGTGGTGTGCAGACATGCCCAAGCTGGCCCCACGTAATATTCTCAGCAGGATAAATTGGTTTCAAGCTACTTTGAGTAGGCTGCTTCCACCTTCCCACCTAGCTCAGCTAGAGCCTTCTGATGTAAGTGTAACCTGCGCACCGGAGTGCTACACAGCAACCTACAGCCCAGCTAAAGTGCAAGGGAGCTAGTTAAGAGATGACCCTCATGGTTGTGTTATTGTAAGTAATGCTTGCAGTTGACTTAGGATGCAAAAAATTGTCTCAGTGAAATTCTGATCTCAGTGATGTCACTGTCAAAGTTTTCTCTGTCATCTCCACTATTGTAAATATTTCATCCTTTGCAGCTACTAATTGCTGAAGAGCATGTTTTGCTACTACTGTTTGTATCATACCTTTCTTAATGTATTAAGTTTCCAAGGGAAATGACCTATCAGCACTGCACAAACAGATAGTGCAATTACAATACAAACACTTTCAGTATACCTACCACACCTTCACAAAACCTCTTTACCTAGGTAGTTCTTTTGAAAGCAGTATTGCTAGGTCTAAGGGTACCCCCATTTTTTTCCTGTGTGTCAAATTCACAGCTGGAAAGTAACCACTGTTTTCACTCAGCTGAAAACAGAGATTGCTGAAATATGTATCCGGGTCGTTCAGAATTTCACTTCTCCAAAGGCAGTTTTATCACTGTATGTTCATATCTGATTCATCAGAAAAGGTGTCTAATGACCACTTAAAAATGCGGCTTCAGAATCACATTAACTTTTGAATGCTCCAGCAAGATAAAAGTGAGTGAAGTGAAAAGAACAGAAAATCCAAAGTAATGGATTTGAGAGCAGTTCAGCATGTGGAGCTAGAAAATGAGATTTTATTACACAATGACACTTGTAGAGTAGAAGTTCCAAAATCAGAGACATCATCTGTTATGAAGAATCTTGGCAGGTGGGTTTGGTGGTACACACAGGCCACTCCTCCATATAGCAGAGAAGCCTGGGTACAATTACAACTTTACTATAAATGGAGCCTGTTACAATTGAAGCAAGTGGGAACTTCCTGATTGTTTTGATGAGACTAGGTCTGCACTCTACACCACTGTTTTCAGCTGAGGTCAGGAATGTCAGATAGAGTTGGACATGGCCCTCATGTGACTTGGGATGGGGAAATGGTCCTCTTTTCTGCATGGGTCCTGTGGTGGTGCTGAGGCACACCCAGCGTCACTAGACCATTCCCAACAGGCAGCTGCATAGGCACACAGCCACAGGCAGTGGGGTCCCACAGGCATCATGCCGCAGACATAGAAACAAGTTTTAGACCTTCTTCTGTTCCATTTCCTGCTCCCCTGCTCCAGCCCTGGCAACATTCAGTCTTCATTTGCGTATTTGATGGGTGTACACAGGCTAGTGCCACGGCTGGCAAGAGGAGACGGGAGCTAATGGGGGAAGGGTTGCTAATAAACTTCCTTCCTTCTCCCTCCTGCTTCACTATTCTTTGAAAGAATTCCCCTCTCACTAGGGCAAAGCTGAGCAGCAATGGTATTACTCCCTTCATTTTCACAGATGAACACACCACAGTGTGGTGTTTTGACACGTGGCTGACAAAAATCCTTCATTGGCTCTTTATATCAAAAGCACTAGAGAGGGTATCTAATCCTATGTAACTGCTGTGACAGTGAGAAACCTTCCTCAAAAAGAATATATCAATGCAGTCGCACCTAAGAAACTCACTGCAAACAATTATGTGGAAGAGGGCAAACCAAAAGGTAAAACATCTTTTCACTGCTGGGACTTGTTGAGTAGTACAATACTCTCTCTGTCTAAATGCTTTTTAAAATGTCATATTTCAAGAATCCAAAGACTCAATGTCATTTGGTTAAACTTTTTCATACACAGATTTTAAAATTGGCTTCTAGAGATCTAGCTAGTTTGTTGAAAAAGAAAATTGCTGCCTCAGGTGAGAGGTTGATTTTAATCTAGTTTGGACTCCAGAGAAAGCAAGTGGAATTTGATATGCAATATAAGTTAGCCACAGACCATATTTTGCCCGCAGCTATTAGGTCAGCATCAGAATGATTTTGTCAGTGTGTCAGTACATTATATAACCCCCCAAATTAAGAATCACCCTGGTAAGCACTAAAACTAAAAATCTAGCAACAAACTCAGCTGCTTTGTATTCCCAGATTGTCTGGTAGAAATATCAGCCTTAGCCAAGCGGGATCTCAGAGTCAGCTATGTGATGCTGCTGCAAACTGCTATACTAGAAAACTTAGCCCAGGTAGCAAACTGCAGAGGCATCTACCTTGTATAACCCCAGGGTGGGTTTGCATCCCAAAAGGATGAGCATAATGCAAGTTTAGACTAATTTAAGTGAGTTTATGCAGTAAATCATTATTCCAGTACCATTGCCCAGAAGAATGCTGATATTGCTACTGTGACTCTAAATAGGTGCTGTCAATTACTTCATTCACTTACTAACACTTTAATGGTGAAAGTTTGCCGTTAAAATGCAAGAAAGTGACTGTAATCTTTAGTCATCTCTCCTGTACTTTGTACATGGTTTTTCTCAGGCTGTAACCTTTGCAGACCAAGAACTGTTTCTGTAAGTGAAAATATTGTGATATCTGCCAGAATTCAAGGATTAAAAAATAATAATGTTCAACTCTTCAGGAAAGGTGGTTTTCACACTGTTTCCTATGGATTCTGGCTTCTGTTAAACATAGCTGTGCTGATAGTTACTGCTTGTGGAAAAAAAATACACGCTATTCTCAGACAACCACACAATGTCACAAAAATTTTGTTCACTATGCACAAAACCAGGTCTATGCTGTTATAGAGAAATGTACTATGCTATTTTCACCTCTTCATAAATGTAACAGCATTCCAAAATTTGGATGCGGATCCACAGCTTCTTTGCACAACTAGTTCCAGTGCTTAACCCTTCTTATTGTGAAGAATTTATTTTTCTTTGCTTTGCTTTGTAGCAGCATGAGGATAAATGACAGAATCCTCTGTTGAGTTAGAGCAGTTTTACATCATGTAAATGAATTGGCAACAGCAGGGTCAACACAGCTTAAAGCATTCTCAGGGGCACAAGTGCTGCCAGAGAAATACCTAATCTCTTTTATTCTGTGTTTGGGGGGCATGGGAAAAAGAGGCAGTGGGGAGGGCGAGGCCATTCATGAGGTTTTTGTGATTAGCCAGCACACAGTGCCATTTGGGGAAGATTTCGAAGATAGGGAAATCGAGCCAAAGGGCATCTTAAAGACATTTGTAAAGCACATTTAGCCATATTCACTTCTGCACTGTGTTCAGAGCCGAAGCTGAGAGAAGTCCCTACAAGTATGTGTTTACTGTATCAGCTAAAGAAGTTCCTGTGGTTGAGTCCATGTGGTGGTGGGTACAATGACCACATGCACAGAGAAACTTTTCACGTGCAGGCAAATAATTGGGCCTCTAGTCACCTGGCTGGCAAACAGAGGAGAGAGTTTTGGCAGGCAAAGCAGAGGAGATTATATTATCACAGGAACACAAACTGTACCTTCCTTTGATTTCAGTGCAGTGATGGTGAGTAATGGTTCTTGTAACTCATCTTTGATGTTGGATCAAGCTGCTATGCATATACTCTTCTAGTGAAGCACAGAAGTCAAGGTGCTGACATTACTTGATTTTCTTTCAGTTAGAAGATGTATGTTCCCCTCAGGGAATCTTAAAGCAGGAAATGAAGGGAGCCTTTCATCCCTGTGATTATACATCGTCCCAAAGGCCTGTGCTCAGCACTGTCCAGGAGCTATAACAAAAGTCAAATGATTCAATTTTGCTGTACACACAAAAATGTGCATGTTTTTGAAGGGTTTGTTTCTGAAGTGCAATCAATTTTCTACATATGAGGTAAAAAGGGTTTAGGGGATTAAGTCCCCACAAAATCCCACTGACTGAAAGCCTTTTAAAGTGATGACATGCATGCAATTACAGACTTGGTGTTTACGGAGTCAGGGAAGGTTCCTCCAGCACCCTTAATTAGAGGTTATGCTAGGATATGGTTACAAACATTCAACTTCATCCAGACACTTCCCAGATCCCAAGCCCCTATTGTTAAAATGCCCTGGGTTCTATAATTGTGATGTTGTGCTTGCAGGGGATGATGTGACAGGATCCCTGCTGAGGCTGTGCTTTTTTCGGAGATCACAGAAGCTGCACAGCTATTCCAAAATGGGTAAACATGCTCAGTGTCACTTCTCAGCTTGATATTCATTTGTAAAAGAAGCAGAACTGTTATTCATCCCCAATAAATGCTGTCTTTTGTACATCTGCCTATCTCAATTTACCACATCCTGGGTGGAGTAGCTCAAAAATAATTTACGAATATTTGTGATCATATATATTGAGACGAAGTGCAGTAGAATGAATGAATGTACCAAGTACACCTTTATAAGGCTAAAATTGAACACAAAGGATTGCAGTAGGCTGTTAGCAATACTGGGAACGGCCTGAATAGTTAAAGAATTTTACCCACTGATAATTTATAAGAGTATTCATCTTATTTTAATTTCTGTAGACACCTGTTCTTGATTACTATGTCATCTGAGAGGTCCTAAATCTTTTTATTTTACTCCTTCTGTCAGATATATGCTTAGGATTTCGGATATCTCACAGATTCAGGTTGGATGAACCCTGTAATTTGAAGACAGTTAAACCCCTCTCATGTAAGCTTTTCTTAGTTGATCTAATATCAGAGTTATTCTATAATTTACCAAGCTTTCTGAGTTATTGTTTACAAGAAAAACCTGTGTCATGTGGTCAGACACTGGAACAGGCTGCCCAGGGAAGTGGTCGAATCTCCATCCCTAAAGGTATTTAAAGAACGGATAGATGTGGTGCTTGAGGGCATGGTATAGATGGACTTGGCAGTGATGGGTTAACGGTTGGGCTCGATGACCTTAAGGGTCTCTTCCAACCTTGACAATCCTATGATCCTATGATCCTATGACTTCGGTGGAAGAATGGCTCGCTTTTTCCATTGTGACCTCTTCCTCTATTTCGTACCTGAGAAAAGAACAGATCTTTTCGGATCTGTCACTTTTTCTCTATTCTATACTTCAAAAAAACTTTAACCTGAAGAATCAAGGTGTTTGGGGTTTTTTTTTGTTGTTTTGTTTTTGGTTTTTTAAGAAAAGACAATATCATAGAAATGTTTTGAGCTGGTCAGTGTGCATTTCTGACTTCCTTTCAGAAAGGTGAACTTTAATTTTCGTAATTTAAAAAAAAAAAAAAAAAAAAGAAAATCCATATGGAGCACATTGAAATACTTTGAAAGTACAATGTTATTTGTACTTATTTTCTTTCATCTGTTGTGCATTAGAAATGCCTAGACCATCTGAAATTTCAGTTTAAGTTAGGACATTTTATACTACTGTACACTTCAATAGCACTGTGCGAGGTAAAATGGTCATTTTAACTTCTGTTTAATCTTTGTCTTCTCAGACAAGGTTTCTGTGACTTTCATTTATGATGTAATAAAGTTCTCTAGTAGCATTTTTTCCTCATTTTTTTCCATTCTTTTATAGTGTCATTCTCCTCAGTAATGCCCTTCACTTTATTCAACCTCCTTCTAAGTCTATATATGCATTTTCTCCCGAGAGTCTGGTAAAAAGGGACCTACCTTGTAAGACCTTCAGAATGGCCTGTTCACTCACAGGCAGGAGCAGAGATGTTCTAGTTCTCCATCCTTGCTTTGTGGTTGTGGCCTCACTACTGCAGCAGCTCAGCGTCCCTGGATCTTTAAAGTATTTTGCCTTGTTACAGGCCAGTGCAGAATGGCAACTGCCCTGTAGCGCTTTTTAAGTGGTAATGAATTTTGTGACTGCTGCATGACTGTTTGCTGGAGGGGACTTTGATTTGGTTCATTTGCCAAGAAAGAGATTCTTGTTAGAATGTTTAAGTGTGTTTTTATTTTCTTATTGTTTTTTTTTCACTTTTTAAAGTGAATATTTTTTCCTTTTCTTTTCAAAACAAGTTATTGTTTTTTCCATGTTAACTATATATAGTTTATAAACAGATGTTTTCTGGCTGGAACTCCCCTTTCTCAGTGAAATAATTTTTCTTATGTTAATGGCAGATATTTCACTATCTCTTGCCATTTTGTTTTCTAGGCTATTTTCTTTCTTTCTATGTTAACAACAACTAAGAGTGATGAACTTTGCAAGAAGTAAGTTTTCTGCTCCTCCTGTAGGACAGAGGGAAACTAGTTAGTTCTGACAATCTTAGTTTACGTAATTCCTAATTATATTCTTTTCAGTGTTTATCATTAGGATTTTATATTGGCTCTGTTTTGAGAAGATCATTATGGACAAGAAATAAAATGGTTGTGAGAGGTAAAAATTGTAGGGAGCGTCAGGGTGGCCCTAATGTAAAGTATGGGACATATTGCTTGGGTAAGGAATTAAAGTGCAACAAGAAGGCGCAAAGGACATTGTTGAACCATTTTGTATGGAGATTGTAATTTAGAGACTGATTTTGTGGGATTAACTGGAGTAGCAGCAGATATGATTTTACAGGATCAGTAAGGGGTCTTAATGAGCAGGACTCCTTTCAATGAGAAATATGTCATGCACCTAAATGACAAAGCAGTGTCTGTATGGTAAGAAGAGAGGGAACAGTGATCCTACAAGTGGACTTCCAAACGGGCATGGTATGAGATTGCCTTTTAAAGTGCATACCTGTGCCCTAACATGGACGAAAAGCTGGACACGAGCCGGCAATGTGCGCTGGCAGCCCAGAAGGCCAACCGTCTCCTGGGCTGCATCCCCAGCAGCGTGGGCAGCAGGTCGAGGGGGGATTCTGCCCCTCTGCCCCGCTCTGGTGAGACCCCCCTGCAGTGCTGCCTCCTGCTCTGGGGCCTCAGCACAGAGAGACATGGGCCTGCTGGAGCGGGGCCAGAGGAGGGACACAGCCATGGTCAGAGGCTGGCGCCCGAGAGCTGGGGCTGCTCCGCCTGGGGAAGGGAAGGCTGCGGGGAGAGCTCACTGCCGCCTGCCAGGGCTTAAAGGGGGCCTTGTAGGAAAGAGGGGGAAAATCTTTCAGTAGGGACAGCGGTGACAGGACAAGGGGGAATGGTTTAAAACTGAAACAGGGTAGGTTTAGGTTGGATATAAGGAAGAAATTCTTTATACTGAGGGTGGTGAAGCACTGGAACGGGTTGCCCAGAGAGGTGGTGGAGGCCCCATCCCTGGAAACATTCAAGCCCAGGTTGGACGGGGCTCTGAGCAACCTGCTCTGGGTAATGGTGTCCCTGCTCACTGCAGGGGGGTTGGACTAGATGGGCTCTGGGGGTCCCTTCCAGCCCAAAACATTCTGTGATTCTATGATTCTATGATTAATAGAAAAAATAATAAACTACTGTGTCCATGTCTCTCACATGCTATTTCTGTGTGAACATACGGTCACAGCAGTTTTCCCCGGTAAAGACTTCTGCAACTCTATTTTCCCAGTTAAATATGTTAAAAAAGTGAGGGGTATTTAAAAGTCAGAGGTATTAGCTGCTGAGTTATTTATAAAACTAGAGGTGTTGACAAAATCTAGGTGTGACTTAGACTTTCAATGTATTTTCTTTATTTAGAAAATTTCCTCCAGGTATTTTACAGAAACTTGTCAGAGCTACTGTCATTTGCCAATACGTAAGAAGAGCATACCAATGTTCTCGTCCTATTAATTCTTCAGTATCTGCTTAACTTTTAATATGAACAGTGTTAGTGACTCTCGTGAAATTTTCTTTTACAAGAGAGCTGTGGAGTTGCAAAAGTGATGGCAGGATTCAGGTCTAAGATTATGAATGATCTGTTAATAAAATCAGCATAGCTCTCATTGCAGTTAGACCTAGATCATTGATTAATGTTTCTAAGCACTATCACAATAAAAGACATGGTAACAGATCTCTCTTCATACACCACAATTACTCTCACTCACCTGAGGTGGTAACTATGTTTTGCATTATACAGTGAAGAATAACCTCCCTGAATTCTGCTGGACTGGCAGTAGAACGAGCATGTCGCATCCTGTCAGACCTAAATCCTGTCACAAAAGTATTTCTCTTGGTCTCGGTTGTCACAGAATAAGCACAGAGGAGAAGGTCCCAGCTATCAAGCAGGTTAATGCTTCTGTTGGCACCTTACGAGGTTTCACAGCACCCTTGTAGCAGTGTATTTCAGCAGACTGTGTCATCCCTGGGTCACCGTGTATCCTGTATTCTTGAGGCAGCTCTGCCTTCTCCACCTGTGTCTGTCTTACTTCAGTGGCTTTCCCTCCCATGACAGCTAGACTTACAAACTTTTTTAAGGTGTATTGGGTATAACTGTTTATGGTCTAACCTTCATACCGCCACAGATATTTCACTCCAGCCAGGCAATTTCATCTTCATAAAATGTATTGAAAGAATCCGTACATCACATTACTTGCCAGATCTCTTTGGTTTTGGTTTCCATTAATTCCTAGACACATCTCAATTTCACATAGTACATTTTATCATTATTGCAAATAGCTTGTAGAAAGTATCAGCTCCTTGTATAACTTCACTATTGTATTTATTTTATTAGCCACTTCTCTTTATTCTCTCTTATCCTTTCTACTCATGGAAGAATAGCTCTGGAATGTTTGCTTCTTGTCTTCTATCATCATTATGAAATCCTGTAAGAAGATTATTTTATATTATATGACATTTCACTGAAGGACACTTGACCCAAAATTAAGCTATTTGCTTAAAAAGAATGAACTCTAAGCTTAGAAGAGCAATTCATATCACGCTGTGTTAATTTGATCACCTACATCTCAAGAGTGATTCTGCCAACCTTTCCTGGGACCACCCCTATAAATCAGGCCTGATAGACGCAATGGTTTGGTCTCCCAGCTGTACAATGTCAACCTCCTACAGTCACTGAAAGAAAAAAAATTATAGCTGCCAAGAGTTTTTCCAAATTAATCAACTCATGGGTTTTACTGTGCTTTGAATCTTCTGCTTTAATTGCAGGGGACTTTAGTGAAGAAGATTGGAGGTGAAAAGGTAAGTGGCAGTGAACTCTCAGACTCTGCCTTCCAGATGGTGTTCAGCAGTTATCACCAGGTCAATGTTTGGCTTCGTCCCCATTTGTTTGTTGTGGCCAGTATTGAAATTTGAACAGAGTAGCTGTTTTCTATTTGGCAAACACAGATACCTCATTCTTCTACCTTGTCTTTCCCTGCGATCATTGCCAGGGCTATGGGAGGCAATGTGGTTTAGTGAGGAGGGAAATCAGGTCCCTAAAGGAGGCCATGGGGCTGCTGTGACCTTCCTGCACTTGGACTAACTCACACCTTTCTGTTGCATGCTCTGTGGGCGCTGCAGTGTAAGGCTCTGGTCTGGTTTGGTCTCTAGCTGGTATGTAATCCAAGCATCAATCATAGAATCATAGAATTGTCAAGGTTGGAAAAGACCCTTAAGGTCATCGAGTCCAACTGTTAACCCATCACTGCCAAGTCCATCTATACCATGCCCTCAAGCACTGCATCTATCTGTTCTTTAAACACCTTTAGGGATGGAGATTCAACCACTTCCCTGGGCAGCCTGTTCCAATGCCTGACCACCCTTTCGGTGAAGAAGTTTTTCCTAATATCTAACCTAAACCTCCCCTGGCGCAGCTTGAGGCCATTTCCTCTCGTTCTATCACTCGTTACTAGGGAGAAGAGACCAACCCCCACCTCGCTACAACCTCCTTTCAGGAAGTTGAAGAGAGCAATAAGGTCTCCCCTCAGCCTCCTCTTCTCCAGACTAAACAACCCCAGCTCCCTCAGCCGCTCCTCATAAGGCTTGTGCTCTAGGCCCTTCACCAACTTCGTTGCCCTCCTCTGGACACGCTCCAGCACCTCGATGTCCTTCTTGCAGTGAGGGGCCCAGAACTGAACCCAGCACTCGAGGTGCGGCCTCACCAGTGCCGAGTACAGGGGCACTATCACCTCCCTGGTCCTGCTGGCCACACTATTCTTGATAGAGGCCAGGATGCCACTGGCCCTCTTGGCCACCTGAGCACACTGGCGACTCGTGTTCATCTGGCTGTCAGCCAACACCCCCAGGTCCCTTTCAGCCAGACAACTCTCCAGCCACTCCTCCCCCAGCCTGTAGCGTTGCCTGGGGTTGTTGTGACCCAAGTGCAGGACCTGGCACTTGGCCTTGTTGAACCTCATGCTGTTGGATGTAGATAAGTCAATAAGTATTAGTAGAACAGGCTGGTAGAACACAATTCTGTATCATGATGTTTTCTGAAGTTTCAGTTCTGGAACAAAAAATGAAATCCTTTAAATATGTATTTACTAACAGAATTGCCTCAAAATGCCTGTCCTGGGCTAGCACATGTCATGTTTTAAGTCTGGTTCTCTCTCACTTCTGGTCAAGAACGCCTAGAGGAATTTCACTCTAGTGAAACGGTACGTTTAGATGAAGATACATTTAGTTGAAAATGTCCTGACTCTGCCTCCAGTTGTTAGTGTTCTGCAACTGAACACCACAGCTTTTTCTATACTAGGAGAATGATATAATCTTTGGCTTTTGAGAACGTTCTTTGTTCTCAAAACTGGTGTTTAAATGAGGTAATATCAATAGGCATCTTTAAAGTTAAACTGTATTCCAGACCTTGGCAATGCAGCTCTACTGCTAATGAATAACTGGGAAAATAACCTTTTCCTAACTTTACCTGATCTCACCAACTCTCTGTAATCTTTCCAGATGTTTTTCCAGAAACTTTCTGTCTGAAACCTGTCACCCAGAGTGAAGACAGATGAATAATGAGGGAATGTCAAACCTTTTTAAACAGTCCTTGAATCCCTCAATTTGAAGCATTATTACAGCCAGTGATCTTTTTATAATTATACAGCCTGTAATCTGTTTCATTCTCTTAGGTGTTTCAGGGTTTCCTTCTGTCATTTTCTTTATGCCCTCAGAATAGGCTCCATAATTTAAGAAGTTTAGTAAACAGACTAGTTTTTACTGAGGGTTTTTTACATTTATCAAAATATGAGGATAATTGGGATAACCTGGTAATAATGATGTCTGTAAACAGAAAAAAAGGGTCCAATTTTAAATAATTATAAAGGAGGAAAGTAACTGTAAAGGCTGCTGATGGCCCTGAAACTTACAAAAAAAAAAGACAAATTTAAAAATTATTTTTTCTCTTAAGAGAATCTTTCATTCATTTTTGCAGGTTTTACCAGACTGACACTGAAAGCACTAATGCTAATAATGCAGAGAATGTAAGTAATCATCCTGGGCCAGCTTAATGCATCAACCGTTGTTTTATCTGTGTAATCAGAACTCACTGGGAGAAATGTATTTAATTAAGAGTGTAAATGGCATGATGCTATGTAGTGGGAAGGGAACCATGGCAACAGTAACAACTGCACTTACTGCCAAGTTGTAATCAATACAGATATTTTACCTTGTGGTGGGTGGTGAATAGGTCTTTAAAAATGAGCAGTTAAATCATGGAGGCATGCACTAATATTATAGTAATATGGTAAGTACATTTTGCGCACATCTTTGTTTTCAGAGTTACTGCCTTGAACCAGAACTTCCTGTTGCCCTCAGTGAATGTTTGGAATACTTTAGGGACTGATAGCCTGATAGTTAGCAAGTATTTCGATCTGGGTCACTTGCTTTACTCAGACAGACTTCCCATTCATTTTGGTTTCAAGTCTACACATACTGAGAAGGGGCTTCTCTGTGTATTATTATTATTATACATTAAAATTACCAGTGGTTAATCCTGACATTTTGCAAGAACATTGTTTTCCATGCTTTGCCATGTACATGCTTTCTGGATCCATCCTAAAACTCCTCGCTTTTATCATCTTGACTAAGCAGGAAATCTAGCGCCTGCCCAGTCTCCATAAGACACTGTCAGCATAGGATGAAACCTTCAGAGCAGGTAGGACAACAGGAGTGCTCTTTTAGTTGGAGGGTGTTCAGACGCTTTGAAGCAGGCACCTGTACAAACGTAGAATTGTGCACAAACGTGCTGTCCGGAATTGCAGAGATGGGATCAG
>JMFS01065498.1:0-10232 GCA_000699545.1 Podiceps cristatus
CCCAACCTGCGCTCTCTCCTGTTCGCTCCTCGCTGGCTCTCTAGCAAATTGCCCTGTGTCCCTGTAAGAAAGTTTACTGGAGTAAGGCAATGAAGTTAACAGACTCGTTAGGAAGTTTTTAATGAACATCTTAACGTAATTACTTTTCAGACCGAGTGGGCGGCTTATGCCATAACCTGCACCTGAGCTCTTTCGGCACAACAGTAATTATAGTTAAGTATCGCCTGTAATGCGGCCCCGTGGGCTTCCGTGAACTTCCCCGGCGTTAAAGGGCGGTCAGGGCCGTTGTCGGGGAGCTTTGACGCAGCCTTCCCTCGCTGTTTTTAAGTTCTCCACGCCTGTAGCTTTGGTTGATGGGTTTCAAACAAGGGCGTTTAGAAGGGTTTCGGTCTAGATTCTGGATCCGAGACCATAAGCTTTATTCTATGGGGGTGATAAAAAAGGCGCGTCATAGATCAGGTTGTTGCTGCTCAGCTCTGCACAAAAATATCCCTACGATGCACTTCAGCTGCTACCTGGATTACACAGTAGGGAGGCTGATTCCGCTCCCACTGTTCACCGGATTCACAAGCCTGCAGGAGCTTAAGCAACAATATCGCCCTTTAGCAAGGGAACTGTGTGCAACTGAAAAGAGGGAAGTTTTACCTGTGCCAGCCATGCTGCAAGGAATCAGTATTACTGTATAAATAACGAGCCAGACAAACAAAATCTTTTACCACATCTTGTCTGGTTTCTTCATTTGAGTAAGCCTACTGTAATATTTAGTGAGTAATCATGTCTTTCTGAGTAGTCCGTAGCAAGAAATCATGAAGTGTGGCAAAGTTGTAATTATTTAGATTTTTCACAGTTATGTTTTCTATAGTATGAGATTCTTGCAAACTATCTTGAGGTATGTAAGTAAAAAAGTTGACTTTTCATGAGCTTGTTAAATTAGATAAGTCAACTCTTACACCTATTTGTTTTTACTGATGGGGACTAACTGAAGTGGACTAACTGAAGTTCAGTAGCCAAGTTGTGCTTCATGAGTTATCAGAAGAGTGTCTTTTGCATTCAGACTTGCTAAAGGACCGAGTTTGTCATTTCAATTAATTGGCTGTAGGTCAGAGATAAGTTCACTGATGCAGCATTAAATCAGTGTAAACCCCATATCCTGGAACAGATTGAAGTTTTCCTTTATGTATGAAAATACTGTAAGATCAATTTTAGACCTAATCACGAGCATCACTCCCACTTTTGAACTACTTACGTCTTACAGCAGTAGAAAATGGATATGAATCTGATACTAAATAAATTTGTGTGAGCCGAGCCAGTGTTGCAGTGGAACACTCTCCCCTCTGTTCACTCAGATCTTTGAAAGGTTCATCCAGATCGTAAGTGTCTTTAATAAAAAGTTCTAAACTTCAGATCAGGCTAGATGCTAAATGCCTTCTGTCCCAAAAAGTTAGGTGTAAGCAGGAAACCAGTATTCCTTGTTACACATTAGTTGAATGGTCTCAAAGATCAGAGCTTTCATTCCGACTCAGTAGTTCAAGAAGGGGCGGAGGAGACCCAAAACAATCCCAGTCTTGGAATCTTGAACAGATACAGGCTGTGAACATGAGGAGATACTTTGGATCTTTCGGCCTTAGACATTCATCCGAATAGCATGTTAGGTGATTTTATGTAATAAACTAGTGATTGAGCTGTTCATGGGTGTTCACCCCCTGCCTTCCTTTGTATTGCTTTCCCCTCCTTTTTAAATCACACTACTTTTTGTTTTTCTGAAAGGATCTGAGGGTTGGTTTACCAATTTTGTTGATGCAGAATCACATAAATTTCCAAGGCTAGTCCTTGTGTTTTTTAGATCAAAAGGCTTTTACTTAATTGACCTTTTTATTCTATAAGCTGTGGAGTAAGGTGAAAACACTTGCTTTGTGTCAGTCCTGCTCACAAAAGGGCTTCCAAGCACTATTTACACAATGAGGCTGCCTTCCCTACTTTGCAAGAATATCGTGCACAATGAAGTTTCATAACTGATAAAAATTGAGCAATTCATGCAATATCTATTTGTTTTAGACTTGATATTCTTTTGATGAATGGATTATTGTGGGAAGTATGCTCAAAGTTTGTATAGTGCCCTTTTCTGTATTATGCTTTTTGAAGTCTTCAATACAGTACACCAGAAAACAACTCTCGGTATCCCCAAGATGCAATATATAGAACAACTTATTTACTTAATTCTTGTTAAGTGCTTCCCCCTCCCCCCACTCCTGGCCCCATAGGGAGGAGGCCCTGTAAATCTATGACTGGCTCTAAAAGGGTCATGGCCAGAAATGGGGAAACTGATACACATTCCTGTTTCCTGCTTTGACTTCTGTCGCCACACTAGAAAGTTAGGGCTTGCTGTGACGCTGCCAGGTGAGTCCGAGAGGTGACAGGTGGCAGCTTCTGCAGTCCACTTGCACCATTCCTCAGCCTCCCTCTCCCTTCCCTTCCAGCAAGGTTACAGCTGCTCTGTAAGGACCTTTTCCTTTTTCCCCTTACACCGTTCTCTGTCCATTATCTCTTTTTTTTCTCCATTGCAAAGACCTGTCATATAGGCACAATCAATTTCTCCTTAAACCTATGAGATGCTTTGAGCTGGCTTGGATGCTTTTTTTCTTTTTTTAATATCTAGTTTTAAGGAAATTGCCTGTGCAGCCACATGGGGTATATGCAACTGTGTCAATGTTGTCCCTTTTCCCTTCCACATGTATCTCCCCTCCAAAACCACCCTCTTTAACCACTTGATTAGCTGCAATCAAACTTGTAAGAAGGATTTTTACTTTTAAAAACAAAACAACAGCCAAAAAAAAAAAAAGTCACTGGTGGCCCTGAAGAGGATGTGGCAAGGTGGAAGCAACACCTTACTTTCCATCAAAAAGAAGATAGTAAGACATTATAGACAGAAGATCTATCTGGGAAGATAACGCACCAGAAAACTGTTTCTGCTACTGGTTTGTTTATCTCAGCCATCACACGCAGTAGCTTAGTTCAGTATATTCCATGGTACATTGCCAGGACAAACTGTACCTGTACTCCTGGGCGGTGCAAGTGCTCTTGAACCGCCAGGCTCATGCCTTGACCTCCTCTGCGTGGAGTTCCACATTCCTTCGCTGTTACTGGCAGCAACCTGTGAATCAATCATGTGTATCCCACATGGCCATCCAGATTCTGCCCCTGGTATTTCTTCCCTATGAAAGTCTGTGGTCAGCAGAAGATAATGACAAAACTAATGATAAGAGCAAAGAACAATTTGTTTTAAAAGTAGAGCAAGGCATTTAGACAGGAAGGATTTTTCAACAGGCCAATAATAATTAAAGCAGGTCTGTCCTCGAGTGCTACTTTGCTTACAAAATGCTTCTCTCACCTCTGAGGAAGTTACTCTTTTAAGCCTGCTATGGCTCTGGATTGCTTGGCCTCTCAGATCTTTTCCTGGTTTTTTAGTTACTTTCGAGTTCTTGTGGGAAAAAACATCTCTTCTCCAAGACGTTATCCTCTTTCTGATTTTTTTCATTACAGCATGCCACCCCACTAAACCAGTAATTTTTCATGAAGTTACTATCCCCCAAACATGTCAACATCCAGAACTCAGGATATTTATAAGGTAGTACTCATCCAGTCACAGGATCCAATACTTGTGTCGTGATCTATTAGTGGGGTTATGCCTGCCCTGGTAGTTGGGTGGGTTTTTTTGGTGGTGGGGTTTTGTTTGTTTTGGTTTTCATTTTGTTTGTTTGTTGCGGGGGGGGGGCTGTATAGGAGCAGAGCAAGGAAGGGGTATCTAGCAAGTTTTCTGCTATATTTTTCCCATCTTGGTTTACTGCTTTAGAACACCTCACACAGACTGTAACTCTTTGAATTCCCTAATCAATCAGGAAGTTGCAATAAATGACAAGAAAAGGCCATAGTTAATTTTCCATGCTTACCCTTCCTGTAGCTCTCCAGGCATCTGCTGGTACCACACTAAGCATCCCCTCTTCAGTTTGGTTGTTTCAGATAGCAGTCGTTGTGCCTCACAGAGGCAAAGCAGGAGCACAGCTAGTTTAATGAATCTTTAGATTCTGATCAGTTTAATGAAGATGCTTATTTTCCCTTCCCTTTCTCAAAGCTTTGGTTCTATCTGTGAAGCTAAATACTTATCATATAGACCAAACCAATGATTCAAACAGTATATATTAGTCCTCCCTATCAGGGGGAAAGGCTAAAACCAGAAAACAAGCAGTTCCATAAATGAAGCACCAGGCTGAAAATGATGATAGGTATGGTAACCAGCTCATGAATCATTAGGTACTGGTCCTTCTCCTCCTTAGCTTTTGGGGTTTTGTCTGCAGGGCTTCCCCCCAGCTGTGGTTAATGTATCAGTTTACCAACCTGCTACACCTGTGCTTCCACTGAGGTTTAGCTCATGTGGTTCTTTTTACTTATTACTAGCCAGGCAACCATCAACATTAGCACTGACAGAGGAATATTTATTTGCCTATTAGTTCTCTTTCCACTTGTCTGGCGGACAGAAACAATGTTGTGATGATTCATAACCCCCATCATGTCTATCCACTCATACACAAATTCATAAAACCTAAAACCGAAAGTAGGCCTTCATGTGAAACTAAGAATCATCTGAAACTTGGTTAGTCAAGAGACAGACATCTCTGACGAAATACTGATTTTCACTCTGCTTAGTGAGTGGTTTGTATACTGTATATAAAGCATGTATTTGGAATTTATTACGGTAATTGTTCTAAAACTTTATGTTAATCTTTGTGGGGGTCAGGCACTTAGAACTGTAAAATCCTTGTTCATGGCACAAGTAGACCAGGCTCTGGAAGACCAGATCTTCCTCCTCCCCCTTCTTTTTTTTTTTTTTTTTTTTTTTTTTTTAACTCAGATAAAACTTCTACTGTTGAAAGGCTTGTAGTATATAGCCATAAATTCAAAATTGAACTAGTAGAAACATGCAAAGGGAAACTTTAATTATAGAAGTGGAAGAAGGTAAAGAAAGAAACATCATAATTTAGGGGGACTTTGGATCAGTTCTAGAAATACTGGTGTGAATCATGCTGTTTGCTACAGTTGCTATTACGGCCAAAGAAGTTATGTGCATAAAGTAAATTACATACACATTTAAATATCTGGAGGATATGGCCATTTGCATACACTACTGGGCTTGACAAGCAGCACAGGTTGCACTGGCTGGAAAGGAATGTTTTATTTTAAGTAAGAAGGCACACCCAGTTTCAACTCTGTGTCACCTTCAGTGTGTGGCTCATCTTAAAGTTCAAACCACTACTTCATAAATCATATTTATGTTAATTCCGAATGCTTGCTGTGATTACTCATTGTTTGGCAAACAGTCATGATTTTTGTGTAAATCTCAACTGGATTTCTGATATTAAAAAATACCTCTGTCTTGAAGAAAGAACTTCCTGGCATCCAAATGAAATACAACTGCTTCTTTATTTGGGACCTGTACTTTTGACAGCTATCTTCACTCCGTGGTAGGTAATTTCTCAAGGCCTAGAGCCTAAACTTGGAAAAACATAAAAGTACTGCCTATACCCCTTAGACTGGAGGATTTTAAAGCTCCTTCAGATGGGAGGTAAGCACTCGTGCCTTGTACAGAGGCAAGACACTGTCCATCCATAGTTAACCTGGAGTGCCTGACTACAAGCTTGCTTAGCTACCCTCTCTGCCCCCGTGTAATCTGTAATCTGTAGAATAAAATCTCCCCAAAATCCCACGAGTCCTGAACAGTCAGTCCGACTCTTCCTAGCTCTGCTTGAGCTCCTGCTGTTGAGCTGGCTGTGCCTGGTCTGACAGAGACAGTGTCACACTGAAATCTCACAGACCTTCATAATACAACCGAATAAGTGTGTGTGGGGTAATGTTTATAAACTTAAAAAAAAAACCCCAGTGGGATATCCTGCCACCTAAGTACAGACATTAGTTCTAAAAAGAGATGAGCAGCAATCCCATTGGAATCTGTCAGCACGCCCTGTTAATTAGTCAGAGGATTGCTATCAAATGTGCAGACCCTGCACAGGCCAGCCTTCATCGGGAGGTGCATGTTTATTTGTCCAAAATTGGTGTCTGTTTCTTTCAAGATGTTACCTGACTGGGTACATAACCAACATATAGCAAGTATCTATAACTCTTGTGCAGGTCTTGCCTCTGATAATGATAAATTAAAAGCGTATCAGTGTCCTGGTTTTGGCTGGGATAGAGTTAATTTTCTTCCTAGTAGCTGGTATAGAGCTGTGTTTGGATTTAGTACAAGAATAATGCTGATAACATGATTAAACTAATATAATGAATGTTTATAACAAATTTCTAATAACATGCTCTGGTCAAATCTGCCATTCTCTCAACCCTTTGAGCCCCATGGTGGGCACCAAAAAGGATTGTTGTGATTTAACCCCAGTTGACTACCAAGGGCCACACAGCCACTTGCCCCCCTTGGAGGAGAGAAACAAAAACCCCCACCCTTACGGATTGAGATAAAGGCAGTTTGATAGGGTAGGAAAGGAAGAGAGAGTAATAATGATAAAAATATACAAAACAAATGATGCTCAATGCAGTTGCTCACCACCTGCTGACCATTGCTGCGCCCACTGGGCGCGGCAGTGGGTGCAAAGCTGGTGGGCACACCGGCGGGACTCTGCTTACAGCCCGTGGGCTGGCACCCCGCCTGCTCTCGCTATGGGCATCTCCCCACAGTTCATGTACTGAGTGGCTAACTCCCCACAGTTCATATACTGAGCAGGTCCTACAGTATGGGACATCCCTTGGCCAGCCTGGGGCAGCTGCCCCGGCTGTGCCCCCTCCCAGCTCCTTCTGCCCCTCCTCGCTGGCAGAGCACGGGAAGCTGAAAAGTCCTTGACTTGGAATAAGCACTGCTTCGCAACAACTACAACACCCGTGTGTTATCAACAGTATTCTCATACTAAATCCAAACCACTGCACTATACCAGCTACTAGAAAAAATTTATCCCAGCCAAAACCAGGACAATCAGCTTCTTAATTCCGCAGTTCAACAGTGCTATTCAACCAAGCAGGAAGAAACAAAGTAACTGTCTAACTGAACTTAAAAAGCTTTTATTGGTTCAGGAGCTAAGGATAATAATATTTAAGCATGTTAAACACTTCTTTACAAAGTGCAGCTGTGTTCTGAGGGGAAAAAAGGCTCTAAAACTGATAGCTGAGTTTACTCTTTGAATTGTCTTCACAGCAGTTAGTCAATTTACTTGTCTTCTGCCCCCCTCCCCCAAATGCATGCAATGAAAGCTTAAATTATACTCCATTCTTGGTCATATGTGCAACTTCTTATTAATAACCATTCCTTGGTTGCTATTTAATTCATAATTTTACTGCTAGTGTATAAGCCAGGGTAAAATCTAGTTCACTATCCAAGTTGTTTTGGCTTGACAAAGAAATAAACAGTAATTAAATGAACATCTAGCATCCTGTTGACAAGAACAACAGTAGGTGTGGGAAGTTCATTACCATATCTGGCAGCTGGGAAGTTTGGCTGCCAGATATGGTGATGAACTGAACCGTAATGTTATTGGGATTGTCCGAATGTGAACCAAGTACAAATGCTGTCAGGGAAAGGAGTCTTCTCCATGGAGGAAAACAAAATGAAGCACTTTCTTGTACCTGTCTGCTACATAACTTTTTAGTACACATAATTCGTGCTTTACACAAGGGGAAATATTCCCGATTGTGTATTTCCCATGGGGTTTTTTTTGCTATTTTCACTGTCCTCCATGCAGACTAATAATTCATTAGTTTTCTGGCAGCCTGATTAAAGAGTTTAAGCTTGCAAATGAACGCACATTAGATGAGTGGCCCCATCCCTTACACAAAAGATGTAAAAAGCAGTGTTTTCCAAAAGGTAAAATATGAGTTCCTTACAGACCTTGGGAAGTAAAGGGGAGGTTATGTGCTTGCAGGAGGTGAGCCTATCCTGAAAACAGACTCCTCTATCCACAAGAAGCCTTTCATCAAGGAGACAAAAGTGCAGCCCTTCCAGGCTCACTGGAGGCGATATGGATACCTCAGTCTGTCAGTGCCTTGCCCTCTTAAGCCCCAGGGCTGTTTTTGCATTAAAGCTTCATAGAGAGATAAGTGGTTGGTCCTGCAATGCAGGGAAACGTTTCTCCCATTTTTCCCTCTTTGCATAGAGTTTAAGATCATTGCAGTTTTGCACTCATCGTTCAATGGGAGCTTGTTTGATTTCTGGGCTGAAGCTTGATCAAAGGTCCACGGAAATAACACATCACTTCTACTGAGCTAAATGGGCTTGGGAATCAGGCAGCTGATCTTCCTGAAAAATTTCCCCCAAGTTCAGCTGTAAAGAAATATTTGAATGATGTCATGAAACTTGTTTGGCACACAGGAAGGGTGGGGAGTTCTGGAAAGAAGCTGCAGCTTCTGAAGACAAAGGCAAGGCAAGGATACGTTTAGGAAGGATGCTTTGACTAAGTGGTTGAGAAAGAAGTTGGAAGAAAGCATCACAGACCTATGCAGGGATATAGAGGTGAAAGGCCCAACATGAGAATCAAGTACTGAAACTGCAAAAAGCAAGAGGAAATAATTGGGAAGGTTTAAATGAAAAATGTCATGGATAGAATGGAAGAAGACTTTGAATACCAGTAGTAGAGAAAGATTATACAGCATGAAGTGAAGAAAAAGCAAAGTAGGAAAACCAGTAGCAGACCAGAAAAAGAAAGAGGCTAAAAGCAGAATGCAGCTTCTGGATACAAGACCATGTTGTACCTTTAAGTGTGCCTTGCTTATATTATATCTCTGTGTATAAATGTGTGTAAAGGAACATAAGGTATTTGTTAGAGGAATGAATGAGTTTGCTACATGTGCCTGTCCTCTCCATTAAGAAGTTCATCTCCTATGTATTGTGCTTGCTGCCAGTGCTTTCTCAACCAAATGAGTATATATTGCACACCCAAGTTTTGATCTTCTGCTGTAATTGGTATTTCAATGCAGAAACATTTGTGCAATAAGAGTAATTTACTGTGGCATGTTTTCAAGTTATCTGGCAAACTGTGCTTCTGAAGATGTTTGCACAAGCTTCCTGTCATTTTTCCTATTTATTACAAATGTTTCAAACTAGGGATTTAAAATTAATGATATTAGGCTATGTGTTTTCTCAGTTGAACTAATGTAATCTGGATTGATCAGCTCGTTTCTCTATTGTCAAGTCAATTTGCCTTCACTTGCCAACCCTAATAAGAACTGAACTTCAAATAGATGATTAGAACTTCATGTTGTATTTGAATACTTGCTTTTGTTGTATTGGTATGTTATTGTCTGACCGTTCATAATTAGAGCTTGTTGAGAGACTTTTAAATGCTTTTACATCAAAAACAATCTTTTTCTAGTCAAAACTAAGAGGAAGAGGCCCAAAATAGTTCACAATTCAGGGGCTGTAATACTTGAAGACTTGTATCAGATCGATGTAAGCCTCTTTCTTGTGTAGTGCACAATCCAGTAGGACCCTGATAAGCTTTGTAATGATACCCAGCAAGGCCACTCAAAAGGACATGCTTTATTTAAGGGTAAGCCTTAAACCAGAGTGGTCTCATTTGCTTCAGAATCAGTAGTTAAGGCTGCAAGGGATGTGCTGGTTGGCTATAGATGAGTATTAATGTTCAAAGACATTTGATGACTGTAAATGAGTATTAATATTCAAAGACATTTTATACTTTAAAAAGGGGAGGGCAGAGGGCAAACAATAAAAAAGTGGAAGTGAAACTTCTATTTTAAAAAGGTGTTAAGATTGTGTTTCCCTAAAAAAAAAACCCAAAAAAACCCCCAACAAAACAAAAGACAAACATGCAGTCCTATTCATCTGTAACAATTGTAGCTTACCTGTGCTCATGGGAATACAATCGCTCAGTCCTGCTCAAACACAGGTTGCAGTAGTTTGATTCTTGTGCTTGTGTAAGGTATGCATGTACCAGAGCAAAGATCCTTAGAAAGGTTCTTAAAACTGTGAGCAGTGGTGCCACCAAAGCTTGTTTTCTGATAGAGTTGTATTTCAAGGCTGCATATATCCCAGTATGGAACTATGATTTTTTGCAAAGGTTAAGCAGAAGCTTTGATAGGAGTTCCTGCTGTTGTGGTTTAATCCTGAACGGTAGCTGCTCGCTCACCCACCCCCCTCCCCCAGCGGGGTGAGGAGGAGAATCAGGGAG
>KL271139.1:11238-31551 GCA_000699545.1 Podiceps cristatus
GAGGCTGACAGGCCTGTAGTTCCCTGGATCCTGTTTCTAGCCCTTCTCGTAGATGGGCATCACATTTGCTAACCTCCAGCCAGCTGGGACCTCCCCGGTTAGCCAGGACTGTTGACAAACGATGGAAGGTTGCTTGGTGAGCACATCTGCCAGGTCCTTCAGTACCCTTGGGTGGATCTCATCTGACCCCATAGACCCCATAAGCAGTGCAGCAGATTGCTAACCATTTCCCCCTGGATTATGGGGGCTTCATTTTTCAGCCTGTGTTTGTCTTCCAGGGTGCTCTCAATCTCGCTAAGTCATTGATGAAAACATTGAACAGCACCAGTCCCAGTATGGACCCCTGAGGGACACCACTCATCACCAGTCTCCATCCGGACATTGAGCCATTGACCACTACCCTCTGGATGTGCCCATCCAGCCAATTCCTTATCCAGCAAACAGTCCACCCATCAAATCCATGGCTCTCCAATTTAGAGAGAAGGATGTCGTGGGGGACCGTGTCAAAGGCTTTGCAGAAGTCCAGATAGATGACGTCCAATGGTTTTCCCTTGTCCACTGTGGTTGTCCCACCATCATAGAAAGTCACTAGGTTGGTCAGGCAGGACTTTCCCTTGGTGAAGCCGTGCTGGGTGTCTCGAATTACCTCCCTGGCCTCCATGTGCCTTAGCAGAGCTTCTAGGAGGATCTGCTCCATGATCTTTCCAGGCACAGAGGTGAGGCTGACAGGTCGGTAGTTCCCAGGGTCTTCCTTTCTACCCTTTTTGAAAATGGGCACAATGCTACCCTTTTCCAGTCCCCAGGAACTTCACCTGACCGCCACGACTTTTCAAATATCACAGAGAGGGGCTTGGCGACTACATCAGCCAATTCCCTCAGGACTCTGGGATGCATCTTGTCAGGATCACTATGCCCAAGACAGCCTCCAACCATCACATCACCCACAAGTCCTTCTCTGTTCACAATCAACACGTCTAGTGGGGCGCCTTCCCTAGCTGACTCATAATTTATCCTCTTCCACACGCTCCAGGAACCTCCTAGACTTGTTTCTCTCTGCTGTATTGTATTTCCAGCAGATGTCTGTCAAGTTGAAGTACCCCACAAGTACAAGGGTTTTTGATTGTGAGACTTCTTGCAGCTGCTTATAGAATAACTCATCTGCCTCTTCATTCTGATTAGGTGGTCTCTAACAGACTCCCACCATGATATCTGCCTTGTTGGCCTTCTCCCTGAAAAATCAATAAGGGATAGTCATCTGAGGGCCATACCAGGGTAGGAAGATTATCTTTTCATATCTGTAACGTGGGCCCCAGGGAGGCAGGAGACTTCCCGAAGAAGTGGGTCTGGTCTGCATATTGGGCCTTCTGTTCCCTTCACAAAGGAGTCTCCTATGACAGTTACCCATCTTTTTTTCTTTATGGAAGCAGTTTTGATGCAGGATGCAGGCTGACTTAATCTCGGTGACACCACCAAGCTAGATGAACCGTTGTATTCATTATTGTTCAGTTCCACTTGCAGAGCCTCATACCTATTGCTCAAGGGCACCTGGGGAGGTAGGGTAGTCACAGAGGAGATACACCTGCTGCACCAGGAAGGAACTTGTCGCCATTGCCCCCTGTCCCTTAAGTCACTGTGTTCAGCTGGGCAGAGAGAGGATAGAGATAGGGAATCCTCCATATCATGCATCTTGTCTGTTTGTTGAGCCTGTCCCAGGGAAGGAAGGGTATGATTCCAGTAGTCTATCTCTCTCTTGCACTCCCTGACAGTCCTCATCTACTGAAGTAGTGACCAGACCATTTTGACAGTCAAATCTGAAAACAGGCAGTTATTTTTTTTTTTTTTTTTCAGGTTAAGGCTTGAGATAGGTTTTCTGACACTACCTGTAACTTTTCGTCGACCCAGGACAAGATACAGGCAGCCTGAACTATTTAGTACTCTTCTCCCCACAACCAACAAGGACTTAGAAGTGATCACTGAAGAAACCTTTCCAGTTTTGTGGTATGCTGCACTGCAGGTACAAATAGTTAAAGTGTTTTCTCAGAAGAATTTTTTTTTCCTACAAAAACGTATTTTGTTTAAGTTTTATCTCCTCCATCATCAGCACAGTGAAAAAAACCCAACACATGGACATCTTTCTTTTTGCAAGTGTCCTACACAAAGAACTTCAGTCTTTCTTCTTTTCCTGTCTTCAGAGATGTAGAGCCTCTTTATGAATTTCTCCTTGTGTTCTCTAGATTTTATCAATTTTTCCACAGCCATGCATAGGCCTCTTGTGTTTATCTGAAACTTGGAATTCTTATAACCATGTAGCAAAAGGTGAATTTGAGCCATCAGGGAAACAATATACTGTACTGATCCTCTGAGCAGTTACTGTACTTTTTTCTTTCTTTTAATAGAAGCTTTTCCCATTTTTTTTTTCCCATTTCTTATGAGTTTGGTTGTTTTATTTTAACACAATGTGTGGTACCTTGCATTTAGTGACATGAGAGTACAGTAACAACATGAACCTCTCCAGTGGATGACAGAATCCTTCCTCCTGTTGTTTTTGATAGAATGCCTTCCAATAAATACATTAACACTTAATCTCAACAATATTTATGTTAAAAATGAGGGATAAAGAATGCTGTTTCTATGTGTTTTATTATTGTTCTGAGTGTTGTGTTAACCTGTCAAATATTGACTATAATTTCTATAAATCTCACTGAATCCTTAACTACTTCCAGGGTCACACTGATAGTGTAAGGCTGTGTTATACATGGAAACCGTTCCATATTAACTTCCTTGTTTTTCCAACTGCCAGACTTCGAAAGAAGCTTATACCAGCCTTAGAAAAAAGTATCCCATCTCTCAAGGAGACTGCTTCAATAGCACACCTTTGGTGTGTGTCAAGGAAGCCACATTTTGCTTTCATTACTGAGAGAGCTTAATCTGGTAACTATGTCTCGGTAAACATGATGAGGAGACAAGATGGGATCTGGTAGGTTTTCTCCAGAAATACTTCCACCACACTTTCTTCTTATCTCCCCTCTGAAGAAGATCTAAAACTTTGTTCAAAAGATACTAGTCAGGGCCACTGGCATACAAATGATGTGATTGCAACTTCTTCACCGTTGGGAAGAAACCAGTGGAGGTCACTAGCAACAGAGTTCTTATCTGATGATATTTTGTGTTGTTTCCTGCCAAAGAAGTACAGCCAGGTTAGGTGAGAATAACCGGATATGGAGAAAAATGTGGCAACGATAAAAGTATCTTATTGTAAGAAATAGCAAAGCACAGGTAAACCATGGCACAGCTTATCTAATATTAATACCTAAGCAACAACTGCAGAAATACTTCTTAGTTTTTAAGGATCATCTTTAAGCTAAAAATAAATCCAAGAAGTGCTTTCTTTGTTACTAAATGTTTTCACCATTTTATGAAGCCTAATTTATGTGAAGTTCTTAATCAAAATTAGCTGTAAATTGAAAAACCAAACCATACTGAAACATGCAAATACCATTACAATTTGATATCAAAGACATTTTAATTAAAACCCATATTCCTCTCTGTTCTTGCCTTTACTGGCAGGAACCTATGTCTGTTTTCTGAAGAAAATTCTACTGAATTTTTTCTACTTTTTCAGAATCTTTTAATCAAGGTAAAACATTTTAATCAAATCATCAAATCTATGTATAACAACAGTAATGACACCTTGCTCACTGTGAAAGTCTCCAGTAGTTGGATTCTCTGATGTCTGATATGAATGAGATAGCCTTTCTCATGATGAGGGCTCTTCACCTATCTCCACAATCTCTGTAGGATGACTTTGGTTTTAGTATCTTAAATCAGTTAAAAAGATGCTAAGGACCTATGGTGCACCTGCAGTTATAGACTGTAATTGCTTAGGAAGTTAAGCTAATAACAGTAACTTAAGTGTCTTTGGAGAGAAAATCTTTATAAAGCTTTGTTTTCTGGGGGTTTGGGGTGGGTTTGTTGTTTTTTTATTGTTGCTCCTTTCATGCACTGGAATCTTGTTACATCATCATCATAAAAAAAACCCCAAACCTTAAAAAATTGCTAGGACAAAACTGATCCTATGTGACTATTGCAAACACTGCTCTGACATTGTAGTGCTACAGAAGAGGAGATGGAATATGTGACCTTTAGAACGTCAGTCATTTTTTAACTTAATTGGAAAAATCTCAGAATAGCTCCAGAGGAAAAGTCTTTCAGAGCATTTTATGACTAGACTTTTAGTATTAAGTCTAGGAAATTGATGTATTTGTAGAAAGAGGTCACAAGTGAAGGAGAACCTGCAGATCCATATGACTGTAGGCAGCAGAGACATATTACACACTCGCATTAATCCTTTCAAGTGACATAAAATTGTATGAAAACAGGTTTGTAATCATAGTACTATAGTTCAATGATCAGTAAATACTGTAGGAAATGTTCCTTGCAATGCCAAAGTGTTGAATATGTTCTTGAAAGAATTTAAAAACAACAGTAAAAGGCAATGCAAACAAACGGAAAAGAAGTCAGTGAAGTACCAAAGGTATAAAACTGGAAATGTAAGTACAGTCTTGTCCCAGTAAGGTAAATGATGAACTTCTCATTGGTTTTTTGATTACAGTGGACTTGAAAAATGTCTTAGTTATAACATACAGCCAGTTATCACCTCAAGTCATGGCACCGGTATACTGTCTGTCACGCAGACTGAGACTAACATGAAACATAGTGAATGTTAGTTGAAAGTCATACTGTTCAGGTTTTCCATTATTATTAAATGAAGACACTGGAAATTAAAGCAGCTGAATGCTTAATTTAGCTCTCTAATAGTTCTATGCTCTTCTTTCATAAATATTTTTTTTTCTAAAACATGTCATTTTATCTTCACTGTTAAAACCTGCTGGTTGCCTCATTGGATATTCCTAATTCCTAGCTCGTTTAGAACTGGACTGTGGTAAAGGCAAAGCCTGGACTTCACATAGTACACGAATGGTGGTGTTTTGGGTGCTGAAAGACACTGACTATGTTTATATGGCTAAAGTGTATTAAGGTTAGTAATTAGATCTATTAAGAGGTAGAAAAATATGGAAAGTCCTAAGAAATTCTTTCCCCTCACTTACAGGGAAGCTGGGAAAGGTTTTTCCTCAGTGCACTGCCAACATGCATAGGTTAATAGTGGAGCAATTATGGATCACTGTGAGAGCGGAAGCACTGTCTAAGTCTTCTGCATAGGGTTCAGTATAGAAAATGTAGTGCAGCAAGATCCCATTATTCCATACAGTTAGTTAGTTGAAGGGACAAAAACGGCTAAACATCTGAACCAAAGTTCTGAATAACCAAAAAACTCCTCAAATTTGAAACTTTACCTGGAAAGATTCTGCCTTACAGACATGTGGGGAAGCTGTATCTATTCTCTGTCCTTAAAGTGAAAACAGTGAAGGTTCCAGTCATATACAGCAATTAATCAGCACACTTTTGATAGGAAATGAGGACTATTTTCTGCACATTGTCTGTGCTGTTGTTATCTTGTTTTTACTAGAAAAGACACCTCACTGACTGTCAAATATTTTTTGTTTTTCAGATGTAACACAATAGGTATTTTGTACAACATATAACACATACACTATTATGATAGCAGAAGCGTCTCATTTCACATAATTTTACTGCATTTCATTATTGTCAACTCTTCCACCAGGTTAATTCACTGCTAAGGTTGATTTTAGATGCTTTGGAAATGCAAGAAGGCTCTGGAACACAGGTAAGCTGGACTCAGCTTGCACAGTGGGGATGTAGGATACATTTCTGGACACAGAACATCTATTGAAAGGAAAATGAGAGGAAAATGAGAGGAGCAGTCATTATGAGAGCTGTGTTGAGAAAAGGTGAAGCATTTGCATAATATCTCAGGCATGGAGGAGAATTTATGAGGCCTAGAAGATCTTTTATGCAGTTAAGAAACTACTTACTGCATCCTAAAAGTTTCTCTTGCAGCTACTCTACACTATGCTCTGTCTTGTCTCATTCCTCTCTTTCTCTCTTCAATGGCCACATTATCTGGATTCATCAGGTGGCAGCTTGGTGACAGAGCCCCACGCCAAGTTAGATACAAAGCTTTGCATCTGCTGATTATCATTGTGGATTTTCAAACCGAATTAAACAATTACTTTCCTACTGCAAGCTAGACTTTGTATTAATGCTTCCTGTTAATGCTATTAACACAGCAATATATAATTATTGAAGAAAATGTGCTAAGCAGGTAAGGGGAATCTCTCAGACTGTCTCTTTTTCAATAGTTTAACATGTACACAAAACAGTCACAGTTTTGTGTACAAAGCTGTGAAATACTACATCACTTAAATGTGTATAATTCTAATTATCTATATTTGTTAATGCTTAAATAGTATATGAAGAAATGTTCCAGAAACTAATCAAAGCAGGAGTTACTAATTGTAGAGAAAATTAAGGATAAATTTAAATTGAAGACAGTGAACATGACTAAAACACGATACACCTGGTTGAAGAATTGTCAATAATGAAAGCAGAATACAGGAAACTGAAGAGGATAAGGAGAAGCTTCTGCTATCAAAATAGTATGTGTATTATACGTTCTACAAAAATGCCCATCATGTTTCATCTGAAACTTCAAAAAATTTGCAGCTGGTGTTAGAAAACCAACCTATGGGTTGAATGTTCTGGAACCTGGGAATTGCCCACATGTTTGTGGGCTTTTTTAACCCCCACTTGCTGAGGGAGCTGATCCAGGAAAAAGATGTAGAAAATTATTCATACTATATCTCATTACAGGGTGTTGTCCACTTCAAGGGGAAAAAAAAAAATCCCCAAAACCCAATAAAGAAATTGCATGGCATGTATAGTCTTAAACTACTGTTTTAGTACAGCGTGTGTATTCTTAATAGTGCTGTTTACTGTGCTGAGTAATACTGAACTTTGCCTATGGTCACACAATACAGATCCTCAAAAGTTTCTGAAGATCCATCCTGTGACTTGTCTCACTATAAGCAAGAGGTCCCACTGCTGCAAAAGCCTTATAACTAGCTAAGACATTTGCAAGGAAACAGAAAAGTAGTTAAATATTTTCAAGGGCAAGGATGCTGTGTGGGCACAAAAACAGAATGTGAAAAGCATGTTAATCTCTTGTTCAGACATGTAAATGGTCTGTGCATAAGATAAGAAACTGCTTGTACTTAATTAGAACTAGATAGATGAGTCAAGGCTAAAGTAGAATGATTTGTCTTAGTATGTAAGTTAAGCAATTGTTGCTGTATAAAGAGGAGTTGAAATCCTGTCTCCACAAAGGGCAACCTAAAAGTTAAGCTGTATATCTAAGAGCGTTGTCCAAATGGTTCTTCAGCTCTGACAGACTTGGGGCCATCAGCGCTTCTTTAGGGAGCTTGTTCCAGTGTTTGATCACCTTCTAAGTGAAGAACTTTCCTAATATCCCATCTGAACTTCCTCTGATGCAACTTTAAGCCATTCCCTATTGTCTTATCACCGGACACCAGAGAGAAGAGATCAGCACCTCCCTCTCTGCTCCCCTTTATTAGAAAGTTATAGACAGCAGTGAGGGCACCCTTCAGTCTCCTCCAAGATGAACAAACCTATTATCCTTAGCCACTCCTCATAAGTCATGTCCTCTAGTCCTTTCACCATCTTTCTTGCTCAACTTTGGGTACATTCTAATATTTTTATGTCATTCTTATATTGGGAGGGGACCAAAACTGCACACAGTACTCTAGGTGAGGCTATGCCAATGCTGACTATAGTGGAACAATCACGTCTTTCGACTGGTTAGCTATACTGTGCTTAATGCACCCCGGGATACAGTTGTTCCTTTTGGCCGCCAGCCCAAATTGTTGATTCGTTGAGTTTATCACCAACCAAAAAGCCCAGATCTCACTCTGCAGGGCTGAACTCCAGCCATGACTCTAAACCATGACAGTTCAGAGAGTTCCTGTCCTTTGAGACCATAGCTTTGGGGAACATTGCTCTCTTCCTTTGATGTTCAGTAAATATTCACAGGAGACTAGACAAGGAAGGGGTGAGAATACACCTTCTATTTGCACTTGAATAAAATCCACAGAAAAGGAGCATTAATAAAGGGAATTATCAACTGTGTGCTAAAAAATTTGTCACCTAAACAGCATTGTTTGCAACTGAATTTTCTGTAGAAAAAAATTGCATGGATAGGAAAAGATAAATATTGAACTGTATTACCTACCATCAAAAAGCTGAAGATTTCTCCCTGTTGTTTATTTCCCTGTGTAGCCTGTAGCAGATTAGAATATCCTCTATAATTCTGTTTCCTTTGGATTCAGCTGTGGGATTAAAAATTCAATGAATTTTAAAAAATTTTCTTTGAGGTATTGCTAATTTCTAAGTTACTAATAGCTGTGCCTAACTAGCTGTATATACATGTTCTCTGCACTGTACTATAAATTCCGAGAGGACATGTAAAGGGGAATTTATCTTTGAAGATAGGATAAGGAAAAGGACATTTCCTATCAAAACCAGAAATGTTTGTCTGATATTTATAAGCAAAATACATTGCTATTTATTTTTTTTAATTCTTTAAGTTGTTTTATTTAATAACTGAAAATAGTTTATGGTTATCTACATTAAGTATTCTAACACTCTGCAGAAAGCAAACTGTATTAATAAATTATATGTTTAGGCAAATCCACTGCTGTTCATGAAGTGCTAGCAGCAAGTTCAATGTTAAACATATTCTCCAGCTGTGACATTGATAGGTAGCATAATATTTACAAATTTTCTATAAAGCTAGATCCTGATTTGCAAGCCTCCTCCAGTTACTCAAACTGACCTCACAAAGTGTAATAAAATTTACAAAACCAGAAATCTAATCCTGAGCCAGGTTTAGCACCTCCCCAACCCTAAATAAGAAACAGGAACATCACTATTGACTTTCAGTAGGCAGAACTTGAATAATGTGGTGATTAACAGCAGCATCATAAACCTCCTACACCAATCTAGTTAGCCTGCTGTGCTAAATCAAACTTGGGAATATAAGTCAAAATTTCTCTTAGCCTTGGATACTATCATACCTCTGGGTATTGATGTATCTTGATCTAAAGACTAAGAAAATTGTCCCCTATAGTTATTAGTTCCTGGACTTTTGCTACCTCAGATCTAGGTTTGGCAGAGAACTTTTCTTTCTACTAGGTTTATTTTCCAGAACACCAACTAACTGAACCCCATCAGTCAACAGCTGCATGAACACTATGTAGCCTCACAAGATGACTGAATGGCTGAAAGTAGGGATGTGTCCTACTTCAGTAAATATCCAGATAAAGAAAACTTTATAACATCAAAATGCAAAATATTAAGTGAAGATTTCTTTTTAAGAAATTTTCTTATTCCTTTTCAAGGAAACTAAGGGTTTGGCCGTCGTTTTAATGGTGTTAATCTATAAGTAGTTTTTCTGAATAATGAGAAAGTCACTTAAAAATAAGCTGGATATTGTTGTCATGATCATTGTTAAACTCCGATCCTGCCTCTTTTATAATAAAATAAACATACGCATAAAATATGGAAACAGTGAACCCTAAATTAAATAAACACAGTGATCCAACCTTCACCTACAACTTTTGTTCTGGAAACAAAGGCCCCCTAAGATTTGACAGATTTGTATAAACATGCTTTTCAAGATCTTCTGTTTGTATGCTTGCATAAAACAATACCCTAAGGAATGAATTTTTGTACTAGCTGAACTGGGTTTTTCATAATAGAGTGCAAAAAATGTGAGACTAAGAAAACAGAGATAAATGAGAAGAAATAGGGTGACTTCCAAAGAATGGAGTGACAGTAGGAGCCAAGCCTCCCTTCATGTGCAGAGTTGGGCAAAGACAACGTTTGGGTCCTTGTCTTTTTTGTCACTGGCTCGGGTACCCTAGAGTTCAGGTGGTTGACTTGGCAACTGTGAAACAAGACTTGTTTCTGTCAACTTAGTCAACACTGGCTGGAACTAATGTCAGTCTGTGCATTTTCCAGGCAACACAAACCCACTGTGAAACCACTCTTTTTAACAACTCAAATGGTGTAATGTGAGAAATTCTGTCACTAAGTTTTTCATCCATTTGGCTATTCTTAATCTGTTTCTATTTGATTCCAGGTTTTTATTTTACCATTTGGGCCCTTGGCACCTTTTAGGAACATCATCAGTGGGATTTTTTTTGTTTAACTTAATTTGGTTAGTCTGTCTTCATTTTTTTTCAGTGTCAATGAGCAACTTATATGAGTATTATACAGACTTTTACTGGATCACAATGAAGTTCATGATAGTTTACCACTACCCACAAGGTTTTCTCATAGTCAATGTTTTCTGCCAGCTATGCATGGCCAACCTTTTACTTTTAAATAGGTTTGACTTTATATTTGGACATATTAAAACTCAGTATGTTTTGTCTTGCTGATTCATTCTGTTCTTTATTTACTGTTCTCCCAGTTTTCATATTATCTGCAAACTGTAACAGTAACTTATTTTCTGATCATTGCTAAAGGGGTAAACAACATTTTTCTAAAAATCATCTTCAACAATTCTTCTATTTTCTCCCTCCCACACTTAAATCTTCTTCCCATTAGAATGGTCAGATGATTTGAGGAGAAAAATCCATCTCTATATCCCTCTATAAAAATGCTCATGATCTGGTCACGCTTATCATCAAGGACTGGACATTGTACTATGAAGTGGACAACTTCATTTATGCTTCATTTATATTTCACTCCTTCAGTTCTAGACTGAAGCTTGTACCAGGGTTTTTTTTTGGGTTTTTTTGTTTTATTTTTTTTTTTTCCTAAAATGAGTGTTGAGCTGACAGAACTACAAAAATCTTGTCCATTTCAGAGTCACAGAACCACTGAGGTTGGCAGGGGCCTCTGGAGGTCATCTGGTCCAATCTCCCTGCTCAAAAATGGCCACCTAGAGCCACTTGACTGGGACGATGTCCAGATGGCTTTGGAATATCTCCAAGGAGGGAGACTCCACAACATCTCTAGGCAACCTGTGTCAATGCTTGGTCACCCTCACGTTAAAAAAGTGTTCTCCTGATGTTCAGAAGGAACCTCCTGTGTTTCAGTGTGTGGCCATTGCCTCTGGTTCAGTTAAGTTCTCCCTTGAACCTTCTCTTCTGCAGGCTGAGCAGCCCCAGCTCTCTACCCTCTCCTTGTATGAGAGATACTCCATTTTCTTAATCATCTCCGTGGCCCTGCATAGGACTCTCTGCAGCAGCTCCATGCCTCTCCTGTACTGGGAAGCCCAGAACTGGACCCAGTATTCCAGGTATGGCCTCATCAGTGCTGAATAAAGGGGAAGATCACCTCCTTTACCTGCTGACAACACTTTGCCTAATGCAGCTCAGGATAGCATTTGCCTTCTTTGCAGCATGAGCACATTGCTGGCTCCTGTTCAACTTAGTGTCCACCAGGACCCCCAGGTCCTTTTCTGCCAATCTGTTTTCCAGCTGGGTGTCCCTCAGTGTATATTGGTGCATGGGTTTGTTCCTCCCCAGGTGCACTTTTCTTTCTTAAACTGCATTACGTTCCTGCCAGACCATTTCTCTAATCTGTCTCTTTCAAATATGGGTATAATGTTTGTTTTATTTCAGTCTTTTGGATCTTTACCAGTGTTCAAGGTGCTATTGAAAATCATCTTCAATACTGCAAAGAGATGCTCATCCAGCATTTTCAAACTCTTGCATTAAATCATCAAGAGCATATGACTGAAAAAAAATATCTCATGCAGATTTCACTCTAAGAATTAGAACATTAACTTAAACTATCCTCATTTTGGGGACTGATTTATTTGACCTCTGTGTTAAATAGTCTTTTGACATTCTGTTCAAATCCCAGAGTCAATAAGTAGTCAGGGTAACTCTGGAAGGACCTGCTCACAATGACGAGTTAGTAGGAGAGAGGATTTCCATCACTGTGTGCAAATGCAAGACTCCTGACAGGTTTTTCTAACAACTAATAGCATCAATCTCAGAATAAGATCAGCCCTCCCTAGAACAAGCCACACATTTTGTAGTGGTTAGATAATGAATAGTCTCAATATTGTGTTCATTTATAGCAAGACATTTTTCTTGGTAAGAAAGATTTTTTTAAAAATCTAAGCATCTGTTGTTGCTCGATTTTGCAATAAATAAAGTCACAATAATATAATGCTATCAACTTGCATGGTCTAGCTAAAAAGGGTCATATTGAAAGAATCCTCTGAAAACAGCAGTGTGGGCAGTCTCATCCCATTACCCTTACTGTCACTGTTGCACTGAACTCAGTGTATTGAGAATGGAAAATCATTCCCCAATTTAACTTATTCCCATAACTAATTAGATCAGAATTGGAATTTCTGGTGGATGAGTACCCTGAAGGAATTAAAATATCACAAAATATCATACATGGTTTCCCAGACACTACTACACTGCATCTTCTGTACAAAACAGATAAAACACAGTAATTCAATAGAGGAGATATTTAAGCTCTTAAATTATAGCTCATATATCTTCTATAGGCAGACCATCTTCAATGATATTAAAGTAAATCAGTTTCATCTCTGCCTAGCTACTGATGGATCAGTACTTCCAGTGGTCTAGTGAAATCCACAATTTTAAGGTTTTGTTATTAGCTTTAATACTTAGATGTGCTAATGATATCCAAGAAAATGGAATAAAATCAGTGATGTGTCAGAATAAAGTCATTCATGTTACTTGTAAGACAGTGCTGGAGGCTGAGTGCTGATACTCAACTAAATGTTTTAGTATCATAAAATTTAATAAACTTTCTACAATGTGCAGTCAATACAAACGAGGTGTTTAGAACAGTAAATTCTAATCTTAGGTTTATCCTGAGGAATCAGGAATACTGCAAAAATTATCACATAAAGAGACAAGTAAAGTAAAACATCTTATGTGATATGATGATGGATAAAATGCTATAATTTTTAAGAATTAAAATGGACATATAAGCAACAAACTAATCACAAAAATATCACTGTATAGTACATAAGGGAGCTGTACTTCCACTGGACTTTTGCTAGTCAGCTGCTGGGACTTCAGAGCACATCCTGCATTTCCTTTTGTCTTTGGCTCAATGCTGTCTGAAACAGGGAAGTCCAAGTACGATAAAAATGTTGTCCTCAATTGGAAAACTGGGGATTGTTCTCAGATAAAGTCACTATATAGACCACATTACCGGTTCTTTGAATAAGGTTTGGCAGTAATGATTCCCTTGATCTTACCTGTCATTAGTCTTTGCAGTCATGTTCACTGGTGTTCTCAATTCCTTTTTCTCTGATCTACTGCCTTTTTAATATTTTAACATAAATCATCAGTTTCCGTGCTTTTGCCCAGAATGGCCAAAAAACATAATACCTTCCAGGATATTCAAAGAGTAAATTTAAACTGTGCCAAGCTGCAGGTGGAACCGGAACTCAGTCTCCCATAACCTTGGATTGGTCAGGATTTTCCTAGTGGAAATTACTGCATTAAGATGGATCACCTTTGCAACTTTACTTCTCAGTCATGGTTAGATCCATATTTTGTTTTGGCTTAAATTCTGCCTCTGCTTCTAAGACCCTGTTTTGCTTAAGAGATAGCAGCAGCTTAATCGCTATTAGACTTGTACTAATGGCGATATTAAAATATTCAGCTCCAAAAATGACCTTTTTTCATAGAATCATAGAATAGAATCATAGAAAGGTCTGGGTTGGAAGGGACCCCAAGGATCATAGAGTTCCAACCCCCCTGCCAGCCACCAGACTCCAGGCCTGGATCTACACGAGTTTGCCCAGGGCCCCATCCAACCTGGCCTTGAACACCTCCAGGCATGGGGCATCCACCACCTCTCTGGGCAGCCTGTTCACCATGTTCACACCAGCCATTTACTGAGAACTACTGGGAAACAGAAAATGTAGGTTAGGGGAGCTATGTTGCAGCTTTCATCTGCAGCTCTGCGTGTTTAAAGGACAGAACAAACAACATATGATAAATAATACACTTCTCAATTTTAACTTCCTTTTTGTTTTTTGGGGGGTTTTTGTTTGTTTGTTTGTTTGTTTTTCTTGGGATGTCTAAACAGAGGATAATGTCTTTGAAGTTAGTAGAAGTTTAAATTTACACTCTTACTTTTTAACAAGTATTCCTTGATTAAAGTTTGACTGCAAACACTTTTCTACATGAATGTCGATAAATATTAAAAATTCAAGAACTGGAGTGTGCTGTAGCTGATCTAATAAGAAATTTGGAATTTTATTTATTCCACAACTGGGAAGAGGTAAGCTATGAATCTGTGTCCCCACCAAAACTGCATGATTCAGTTGTACAAACCTCAAACTTTTTGCATTGTGTATACAAAACTGTATCCATTGTTTGTTTGTTTGTTTGTTTGTTTTTAAATCAAGTGTCCACTGGGCATAAACAAATATATTCAATTTAAAACAAGTCCATATTTTTTTAACTTATTGATTTGGCTGTGCATAAAGATATTCATTGCAAGTGAAGTATTAGAATGAGATTTAGGGCAACATCTACTCCTTACTGTGAATCATAAATAATATGAGCTATATAGATTTTGTTATTCTGTGAACTGAAGCAGTGTCATCAGTTTCAAGTCAAGTCACAAAACTGAACTACTGTTCCCACCCCCCTGCCCTTATTTAAGATGCAGCAGTAAGATACTCTGGTATAACAGGTCACAGCCCTTTAAAAGCTGCTGTTTGTAAGTCCCATTAGCATTCTCTAAGCTGTTTCTTCTCCCCTTCTGGCAGCCATTCTTGTAAAAACACTCTTTGGCAATTACTGTATAAAACTGGAAAGAAGCAAGGCATAATTAGCTTGGTCAAACATGAGCAACCACAGGAGCAAGGTAATTGTGATTATCTTCAAATACTTTGATCTAGTATATTTTTAGTTACTGGTCTGATAAATTATTATGTAGAAAAGACTGTGACATAGTGAAAAATGTGTTGACCTTTCAGTTCTGAACTACAGAAAAAGAAGAGTGAAATGCTATGAGAGAATGAATAAATCTTTTTATTATTAAGATTAAATTTAAAACTTTGTAGTTTGTATTCAACTTCTGCTTTTCCTCCATTTTCTTTCATGAGAAAGCATTCGTTGTAGGGGTACATAAACTGTACACCTACATACACCTTCTCCCTCACATTTCTTTTAGCACATATCAAAATATATTGGCTTGTCAGCCAGAGAGGCATGATAACAAGGTAATATTTCTATTCCCTGTTACACAATTAAAAAATCATAGATCTACGTATTTGCCTGGAGAAACAAAGAACTTCAATAGCAGAGGGAGTTTGAGAGAAAATTCTGTTTCTGAAAACTAGCCTTTCTTGGTCAAAGAGATATTAGGAATGAAAGCAAAACGCTTTAACTGATGATATTCCTGCCAGTGCAAATGTCAACATTTTCTCACATGAATCGTTATGTACAGAGACATGTTTAATGACCCACAGTTCCCCGGAGATATGAATATCCAGCTAAATTCTATTTGGCCTTTAGGAAAGCCAACCAACAGAAAGCAAGTGATGAAACCTTTTTGATTACTATAAGGCTACTGATGGATGGTCTTAATATCTTATGTTGCTAGGTATGTTCCATGCAGCACCAGTAGACACGTTGATATTTATAGAAAGAAACCTTTGGGTGGGCTGTGGATTTAATATCCAAACCAGACCTAGCTCCTAGACAATGGGAAATCTGTGCAACTTATAACTTTTACAAGCCTTTCACTTTTTCCTCTGATTAGAAAAGACTGCTAGTAAACCGGATGAACACCACCATCCAGGTGTGAGTGAAGTTGACATTTTGTACCTCTGGTTTGGGTCAACACACTGTATAAATCCTCTTTCACCCCTTTCCTCTTTCCTCTCTTTATTCCTAAAGTTGTCTTAAGGTACTGTATAAGGTGGTAAGTAATAACAGAAAAGTATATGTATTCTGTTGTTTGTGGTTTTTTCTACTAGCAAACAGATAAGGACAAATTGTCTTGATAAACTATAAACACTGTTTGTTTAGGCTCCATTTTAAAAACAATAGGTCAGGTTCACAGTAAAGGTATACCTTTGTAATTTCTTTTTATTTCAGTAAAATACACTCATTAACATTGTTTGAGATTCTCTGACATTTTTCCTATTTTTCATTGTATTTATATTACCCAATTGCAATCCTTTAAAGATTAGGACAAATGCACAAAAATATTGAAGATAAGACTAATAAAATCTTTTGAAACTTTAAGAATCACTCTTGTGTTGGGTCATTTCTTGTTTTAGACAAACCTCTTTACTCATCCCTGTAGTAAACTGAAACATTAAGCTGAATTTAAATGCAAATAGCCTCTGAGTATGATTCAATCTGCTTCAGTAAATAACACACACAGGATGAGTAGTATGTGCAACAATTTATCAAGCTCTTAATTCAAAATTCTTAGCCTCCTAATTATGTCAGTTTCTTATGTGAGATAGTTTCCTCTTTGGCTGCTTTTATAGCCAAGTAAGTTCAATCTATTTTTAATGAAAAATGAGATTACTTCTGAACATGAAATGCAAGAGTGAAATAAAGTAATTTAAACACAATCTACAGGTAGAAAAAGATAGTTCAAAATTACATCTGCATAAATTATTCAGGAACACAAAGACAGTCTAGAAGCACAAGAGGGGCTTAGGCTCCTTATCTGATGATCTTAGACTATCAACAGAATAAATTAATCCATAGTTTTCTTCTGAAACTTCTGACTGGCATAAAAGTGAATTATTTTCAAATTTAGGCCACTAAGGTAAGACATCTGACTTTATATTGAAAGAGCAATTATTATTTACTTTGTTTCCGTCTGAAAAGGAGAAATACATCATGGTGATTCATTGTCTGGAACAACTGTTGGTCAACAGTCAACAAACTGCAAACAGTCATTTTGCGGATTTTGGTCACATGGATTTGTACATCTTGGCTTGTGAATACTTTTTACAGTCCACTGAAGTAAAATGGTGAAGAGATGAAAGGGAACTTTCAGTTTTGTGAAACTGCCATTTTCTTTCTACTTGAAATGGCAGGCTTGCTAACTGCTAAACAGGGAGGAGCAACTGAACATAATGCATACACATTGTTCCCTGCTGGTTCACAGGTTTCTGAGAGGAATCTAAGACTTTATTTAAAATATCTTTCTCTATTGCTGGATGACAGTGATGTGAGATAAAAATATTAACGACATGATAGTGCCATCAATCCTTTTTCCTTCCATCCTGCTGGCATAGAACAGTAGCCCTTAGGGTTGTGCACTAGCTTTGTAGTTCAGAAACCATATTCTACTGTCAGTTCTGCTTCTAATCTGCTGTATGAACCTGGGATCCTGCTGACATAGAACTGTAGCCCTTAGGGTTGTCACTAGCTTTGTAGTTCAGAAACCATATTCTACTGTCAGTTCTGCTTCTAATCTGCTGTATGAACCTGGGCAAGTTCTTCTGCCCTGCATCTTGACATACTTTTTAAAAAATGTTTATAATGTAACATTGGAAAGAAACACTAAAACACTACCTTGTTATAGAAGCTGTAAATGGAAAATGTTATGCATTAGCAAAAGAATTTGCTCTGAAGATAGGATCTACTTTTGAGACAGAGATTTTTACCTTGGATTTAATGCAGTGTTAAAACTCCTTGCATATTGTCAGTGTGTTTCTTTTTGTGTATGTATATTTTACACTCTTGATTTTCCTTAACTAATACGTCTATGTTATAATGTGAGTTGATTCTGCATTTAAAAGTAGGAAAAGACCAGTCCTCCTTCATGTGGTTATTTCTTCTATGCATGAGAATAGGACTTCTGTCCAAGGTAGAATTTGAGAAACCTTTATCTTTCACCTGTCTCAAAAATTATGTTTCTTCCACATTCCATGGGGGCCTGTGGTTTCTTAAAAATCAAAGAAATAACACAGATATAACACTGTTATTTCCCCTGTATCATGACGAAAGACATGCTGAATTTATCTGTGTCTTGATGCATATGAATTTTTTCTATCTATTCATCTCTGTAACAAGAAAAATAATTTTTTCCCACTAGATTTTATTTTTCCCAAATTTTCTTCTTTTTTTCTGAAAGGAAGAATTGAAATAGATTTTCTTATTTAAAGTGAAATTATTTTAAATCGACTAAGGTAAAGTAAAATGTTACCATAGAGTTCCTGTTACATCACAAAAATTTAAACTATATTTTTGTGTTACATTGCCCAATTTAGAAATTTTTACAGGGAAAAGCCTGCATATTTTTGTGAATATTTAGTTTTATCAAACATATTAGAGACAAATCAACTGTCTTGTGTGGCTTCATGCTGAAAAAAATTATGTAAAAGTTATGCACTTTTTGTAAACTAATATATTACATCAGAGAAATGTGCTGCCTCTACTGTCTGCAAGAAGGACACTGGGACATCCCAGAAGATGACATATTTTGAAGTCCAACTCAACTAAAAAAAGTTATTATGCTTTATTATGCTTTAGCTATGTTGACACACCTAGGCATTTTAGACACTTCAGGTATAGATCTTACTATGTACTGTACTTTTAGGTTTTTTAAAATTTTCTTACAGTCCATTGTTTTCATAATTTTGAATGTGTGCATCCTCCCAACAAGTTTGACCTGATAAAAGTAATTCACAGTGCATGTTCTAGTCTTCCTATTCCTCAGCTTGAAAGACTATTTCTAGTAGGAACAGTAGTTTTCACACAATTTGTAATCCTTTACATTCCTGACATTTGAGTACCATTAATTACCAGTTGAACACTCTTATTAGATAGCACTTATGCTTACAGTAAAGGGGTTTTACAGATCATGTAGCTTGTACATTTTGCTCTTCACAAAAAATTCAGATGTAAAATGATTACCCCATAGATTTCTGTTCCTATGACATTTTGGACAAAATTATATGTAATCCATCAGTAAGTAAGATGGTAATGCATTTTCATACTAAATATTGAAGATTTACCATAACATTATAATTTCATTTCAGAAAAGTTACAGTACATAAATTTTCTAGCCATGCAATTTTCAGTGTAGTTCTCGATGGTAAAATGTAAGGGCTATATTTACAGGCTGTAGGAATAATTTGGCCAGATAAAAATGCTGAACGTAAGAGAAGTTTATTACAGGTATAATGGGAATAGAAACATCATTTCAACAACCTAATCAATTTAAAATTTGTAGAGTGGGAAATAATGTCATTTTAGCAAGGTCAGTTAAGACTGAAGATGAGTAAATAATTTACCCAGTTCAATTAGCTGCTTCTGTTAACTAGGTGTATATAAGCAGGATCATAATTTTTCTGTATTTATCCACCATTCAGATTCACTCCAACCTGTATGTTTTGTGAAACATTACTTAAACAGCTCTGTGAACTCCTTGAAAACATGCAAGTCTATTTTATGAAGGAATAAATGACTATGATGTTCAAGTCACTGCCTGATTGTGACTCATTCACAAATAAATAAGATAGTATCATTGGATAATGCTTTTGCACTTGCTAGACTTCCTAGAAATATTAATTAGGGAAGAAATTGCATTCTATAAATATCCAAAGTAGCAAGATAACATTAAAATTCATTGAGTTTGGGAAGAAAGATTAATAAATCCCTCTCCTCAGATTAGGGATTCTTATTAATTCTTCACTTTTCTTTTTGCATATTTTGATTTTTATTTTCATATTTCATATATTTCATTAAATCAGTTGGAATAGTTATATATAGTGGACAACAATTTTACTTGCTTAATACAAAATAGCCAAGAGCTAATGTTTATAAATATAAAGTAGGTATTCTTTTTTTTTTCCTAGTAAAATTTTTTTCTATCTTTTTTCTCATTTCTTCATCAATCACTGAGACAGTGACTGTCTCTTTCAAAGCAGCTTGAGCTAACTTTACAATTTCTATGACTGTGTTATCTAATTCTACCCTATTAAACCTGCTTTCATTTGTTTTTTCCAAATGAAGGGTGTCTACACATAGTGAGGTCTTTTAACTAGTAAATGAATTAAAGTTGAAATTATTAAAGATTTTTTCCTTAAAAATGTAAGTCTAGGTTTGACATTTTCTACATGTAATGATATACATGAGAAAGTAATTCTATTGAAAGACAGCAAAAAAAGACATACGGAATGAAGAGTATTTTTACTCCTTTCACCAGATTTTTTTCCCTCTTCGTAAAGATACAGTTGTCCATAAAGATACAATAATGTTATACCAGTAACTTAGGTCACTGATGATGGAGGAAGCATCAGTTAGTCTCTTTCCC